>CM075304.1:6083605-6338457 GCA_037672795.1 Lagerstroemia speciosa | reverse complement strand
AATGCCATTCTGTTTCTGCAGGTGAATACTATTTGCGGGGAATTTAGTGTGGTTTGTATTCGCAGAGAAGGACAGGATGTCGAGAAGATAATAACTAATGACGAGATTCTGAGCAAACACTGGGTAAACATAGCTTCTTAGCTTCCACATGCATTCTCTACTATGCTATCCCCACTCATATTTGTTGAGAACTTCTGTAGTTTTGTGGGTGCAGAGTTACCATGCATGTAATAAACAGATTGTTTGTTTCGAATATATGCCATCGGGTTGACCAAATTCTTATGTAATCATTCATAAGTTCAGAGTAATCCTCTCATGTTGATAGAATAATGGTTGGTCTGGTCCAGATCTGAATGACATGTCCTGCATTTCAAATTTTAAGAAAATGAAGATTATTTCCCCCGATTTAGCAGACCAAAATCGCATGGACCCCTGGCTCTTTTAATGCCTCCAAGGTGGTTGCATTATATTTCCCATCAGGCAAACATCAAAGTTGTGCCTGAACTCGTGCCTATCAGATTAGTTCAACAAGGGTGAGGTAAAATCTAACCTTAAAATCATCAATTCTTTGTGTAGCACAGACAGGATGCTCTTTGAAGTTCATGTATAGCTCTGTGTGACCGAGGAGGAGCCTCTTCAAAGCATCCTGGCTTTATGCCGAAAATGTAGATCTCCATCAACGATCGAATCGAACCCCGTCAAGCATACGATCCATATCAATCAACTCCTGCTGATCACATCTCGTGAAACAATGCAATTAGACATTTACTACATCAAGTGGCCTGTCATTTCAATATTGTACAGGTCTAGTGATAGGCCGGATGAGCTTGGCTGCAATAATTTGTAGGCTATCTGTGGTCCGTTCCACAGAATACACAAAATTAATATATTAAATTAGAACATTCTTATATTATTATTTTTTAATTGCATAAAATTAAAGAGAAAAATGGAAGGCAAAAAAAATCATGCTGACCGGTCAATCAGGCTGAAGCCCAACTTCGAGGTTACTTATTTAACCCTCCGATGGACGCGTTCATCAACTTATAGTGGGCCTTCCTTATGGGCCTCAGCTTCAGGCCAGACCCAAATCAAGCTCTCACTTTTTTTTGGATTTCGCCAAAAAAAATCAAAAAGAAAAAGAAAAAGAAAAACAGGGAAAGGTGAAAACATATGGATAGCTCTACACAAGAAATTGCAAGGGGGGAGCTGTGCCAGTTCTTCCTCACTCAACACTCATGGCCATGTCAATGTTACGGATCATGCATGTATTTTTAGTACTATGGAATACAATTGAGAAGGATGAGATTGATGGAAAGCGGCCAGTCTTGAGGCATCCCAAGCCAGTCTTGAGCCGAGTAGGGGAAAGGGCTACCTGGGGCAGAGACACCGCCAGTGTGGAGCTGTCACTGTGGTCAGGAGCTAGAAGGGCACATGGGCGACTTGGATTCTGGAAGTCTCAGTATAATTTTATTGGAGATATATATATATATATATATATGGAACCCTTGTAGTATCCAACTAATTTAGAATATGGTTATTCACTGGGCTTTAAGCTCACCCAATTATTCCTTTCTAATTGTTTTACAGGATATTTGAGAAGCAATAGAGGTCTTGAGAAATCTTAGGTTTCGATTTTTACATCGAATTTTATATGATTTGTGTATATTTATATTAAATCAATTGTATTTGTCTGAAATTTATTCTTGTTTGACCAAATATTTGTAGTTGAATAATTTGTATTCATTGGATATTTTTTTCCTATACCAATTGTTCAACCCGAATTTTCGGGTCGTTACAAATGTAATTAGCATTACCATGTAAATATCCACACACTTAACCATAGAGTCAACAAACCAATCAATCACATTTAAATAACATATTCAATCATGTACCATTTCGCATAGCATATAAGGCTTTTATGCTATATATATTTATATCATTTTACGATAGAAAAGAATACTCACAATTCATTTAACTACTCATTCACCAGACATGGTCCGCAAAATGCCTATTCTCGATCTTCTCAACTCCTATCATGTTGTCTACTATAAAGAACATATTACTTTACGTTACATCATGTTATATTACGTTATATTACATTATATTATATATAGGTAGATACATGCACCCGAATGGAAATGAACCTAAAAATAATTCTCAAATATTATCTATTCCACTTTAATCGATCCCCTAACCTTCTATATCTAATTAAACTCATACATACATATCTTTCTAATTGTGTCCTACCAATTAAGATATATTCTTTAATGATACAACTTAGTTAATTTAAATTGTACCTTATTTACCTACTATTTTCCTTAACCCTTCCCTTAATATATCCGTTAGTCTCTGCTCCTTATTCATGCTAAGGAATTTTATTTATTTATTTACACTTCCTATCATAAACGCCACACCTAATTCACCTAAGAAACAATCAAATTACCAATTCCTTCTTACACTAAATAATAGGAAACTGATAGGGAATTACTATAAACTGCAATCATAAATGATTCGACAACCACCTTGAGGAACTGATTTCCATTCTTAATATCCACAATTGAATATTAAAGTAAGAGATATCCAATCAATTAATATAAATTAACTTCAATTACACACGTAGACTTATCGTCTTTCAAACTCAGACTGAAACTTTCCTTTTATAATTTCCTGTTGATTCTTCTCACTTCACTATCATATCTTACCTTCCATTCCCTCTAACCTCCTATGCTCGATCTCCTTCTCCATCACACATTCTATATGAGTATTCCTCGAGAAATAATAAAAATCCAAATTCTCTCCCTCTTTCTCTATTTCTTTTGCTGAACTTGAAATCTCTCTCGACATCTGCATGTTCATTGCTAGCAAAACTAATAAGCAACCCTGTTGGGACAATTCAAAGTTCATGATCGCTAAGGCATGAGCTGCTAAGGCTTGAGCTATCTTGAGACCTTCACGTAACTCTGTTAAGTGGCATAGGCTCTTGTGGTTCACAAACCATATTCCGAGAGCCTCATTTATTTCATGCTAGCTATTCTAGATAGGCTAACTACTAAAATTCGGCTCGAAAAGTGGGGATGTGTGACTAATGTGCAATGTGACTTTTGCCGGAATCACCCCGAAACAAGGGATCATCTTTTCTTCTCTTGCCCTATGACCAAGATGATTTGGGAGAGCACCATGACTACTCCATTTAATAGTCAGGGAGCTGGTGATTGGGATGAAGAGCTAAATTTTGCCTTAGCCAACATGAAAGGGAAACGGATTGAAGCTCAAATCTATAGGTTGGCTTGGACTTCTTACATCTACACTCTATGGAAGGAGCGAAATTCCCTAATATTCCAAGGAGCCTCGAATTCAATTATGTACTGTCATAGATTAATTTTATCTGCTATAAAAGGTAAGTTAGCTTCCATTCCAGATATCAGTGGTAAGATTAGAAGGAGTAGGCTACTTTCCATCCATGCCTTGCAGGACTTGATGTAATATGATATAGACATGAACTAGTACATCATGTACATTTTGTAAAGTGATCTCAAGTGATTAATGAGACTAATTACCTTTCAAAAAGAAAAGCAGCCCTGCACAGACCGACGTGGCAAACGATGGGCTCATGGAGGACAAGAGACAAGGCTTACACATCATAACCTGAGGGCCACTAACACATGTCATCCTCATTTCTCATCATCAATACTTACGTGTCACAGCAAAAGACAAAGGTTGGCCGTAAAATATATGTATAAAAAAATAACGTTTTCTATTTTCGGTGGAAAAATTGTGAGACACATTGGGTTCGTTGCTGGTTAAAGGCTTGGTGGGCTTACAAGACTATTTTGTAAGGGAATTAAAACCAATATGGACTTGAGGGGCTTAAAGGAGTTGTCTTATGGGCTTTGGGCAAAATCCATAGGCTCAGGTCCGATGGGTTATGAATTTTTTTTTATTTACTAGCCCACTCACCTAATCACTTACAAACACACATTCATGGGCGGAAAATGAAATTTGTGGTACTTACAGCCCCCATTAAAAATGATGCTACGAAACTGGACATGGAGCTATGCGTGCAGATTGATTTGAGACCGATGAATGTTGATATAATAATTTGTATGATGTGTTTATCCATTCCCAACTAAGAATTCTAAGTTTTATGCCACTTTCCATATATTTAGAGGTCAATTGCATAACTTTTCATTATTGGATTGAATGGTATGAACGATAGTTTTCAGACCTCTATATATGGATTGGATACTGGCGGGAGTTGTTTGATATGCAGGAAAGAAAGAACATGTGCAGAAAGATGATGAAGACTCGGCTTGTTCGATGCAGCAACTTTCGGAGGAAATTTCTCATACTCCCTGTGTGAGAAATAGAGTAAATAATATATCATCGGAAAGCTTGTCGAGTTAGGATTCCAGCGCATCAAACGGTTCATGAATCGAGGAAGTTATGGCCGAAGGAAGAAAACTGTGCGCAAAATAGGGGATAGACCGCGGTCTACTGAGGTAAAATTCTGGGACCTACTACCTCCTATCCCACACTGACCAGACTAAGAATAGAGCAAGTATACTTCCTCTATATTCCTCTATATATAGTGGTGCACCCCTACAAGTGAGATATACACATATATACAAGAGTGGGAGAAAAAGACACCTATTACAACACAAAAAGAGGGACCACAACAACACTTCGCAAAGTCATGATCGGGAGATTCGGCTTCACCATTTAGAGTTCTTTTTGCCCCTTTTCTTCTGATTTTCATAATATTGTCTTCTCTTCCAACTCTTATAGTTTATTCGAATGTGTGGAACTAAACCCTGAATTCTTAGGGGGATCAATGAAACCTTTTCATTGTTTTAAGTAAAGCTCTTTTTTTTTTTCATAAGTATGATTCTATTGAGGTATGCATCCTTGGTTTTATTTATGCAATTTCGTACTTCATACTTTCTTTTGGATTGGCCACCCACGAGATCGAACTTGAGAGCGAGAGGAGTCTCGGGAGAGGGAATCGAAGTCACTCTAGGAATTGCATAATCTAGGTTAGCTTATGCCGGAAGGTGAGGTTATTCGTCCAAGCACATCGGAAGATGGTGAGCACACTAGATAGCCATTTAGGGTTAGTTTAGTTCGGCCTTTCAACATTAATCGCCTAAGAATAGAGTGAAATAGTGTCTTACGCTTAGGTACATTCGTATGACATTGGAAGGTGCGTACAATGGTAGTGGGGAAATGCCAGAATCCTAAGCTAATAACATGACAGAATTAATTGTGTGAAAGATGGATTGTTGCTTAAGACTAGAATTGGTGAAATTGTGAACCTTAGGAGTTTTTATCAACTAATTTCTATCTACTTACTTTCTGTCTTTCTAATTACTTACACTCTCCTCAACTAACTCGATTGACTTAGCTTAAAATTAGTTGTGTCAATTTTAGTGCTTAGTAGAAGAGTTATCGTGGGGACGATACTCTACTCACTTTGTATTACTTGTCTGCAATACGTATACTTACGTGCACTACCCACAATCAACTACACAACAATGAACATTTCCATGAGCGCATGAGCAGGTTAGGTCAAGACTTCTCCAATTTATGATTGGTTTGGAGGCTCGTTATGATCTAGGTTCCCCATGGAAAAACGATGCTGTGTAATGGACACAAAGCAATGTTGTGCAGCTTGGTTTATAGACCAATGAATATTCCATGAGCGCGTGCATGTTGGCTCAAGACTTCCGAGTTGTGACTGATGTAAAGGCTAGTCATGAACTTGGCCCCCATGAAAAATGGTGCTGTGTAACGGACATGGAGCAACGCCGTGTGGATCAGTTTTGTCACGACCAAAAAAATCGGTAGAGTTTTCCTTAAAATTTGGATATTTCCAAATCAGAAAAACATAACCTGCTATACAACTATTAACAAGTGTTCAAAAATTCCAAATATATCGCTTCAGAGAATCTCCAAACCAGCCGTTACAAAATTGTACCAAAATTTCCAGGTCACAACGGTTGTTACAGAGTTGTAATGATTCAATTAAATAAAACTGATATACCTCTAACTACCATAACGTTCTATCGATCCCAAGAACAAAATATCAATTCCGAGCTGCTCGTCCTTCTTCTATTTAGCTGAAAAAATAATGCAAGGGATGAGTTGCGGACTCAGTGAGTAAATCATTCCAAAATAAAATGAATTCTATATATTAAACATTTAAATATTGTTGTTGCATAATTTACACTGGATTTCTGTTCTTACTATCATATTATTCCTCATCTTATTCTCCTGCATATACATATATATACACACACATTGTCATATACCTCATATCTCATACCTCATACTCATAATTATGCATACAAGAATTTAATACAGATAATAACTAGCCATAGGCCTGCATTAACCTCACCGAGAGTTGTGACGATACCATGAACAATCGCTCATTTTGTATTCTGTTGGATCAGCGGTTGAACGTCCGTTTTATATTCCGCTGGATCAACGGTCGGTCGCCCGTTTTATACCCCACCAGATCAGCGATCAGTCGCCCGTTTTATATCCCACCGGATCAGCGGTCCTACACCCATGGCTACATTAACCAATCATAGCTCGTCTTAATAACTATAATTCATCATTTTCCAATCCATAAATCTCATAGTTCTTACTAATTAATGTCATATATATATCATAACATATTCAATATACCCACACACACGTATAGAGATCCATTTTATAGTGAAATAAAATACTCACCCACAACCCCGACAATAGTTCACGGAGTTTGTGTCCTCCTGGATGTATAAATCTAGCCATCATCCACTCCTAACAATTAATGAACATGAGAAAATCTTAAATTACCTCACTAAGTATAATCTAATTAAAAGATAGATCAAGATATCACATAACCTTAGAAGTATAATTCATTCGAACCATGCCTTAAAATTATACTCCCTCTAAGTAGTAAAATATGCCAATCAAATTCATACCAAGACAATTATGTAAAATGGATCAACTCGTCCTTCACTATTTCATTAATCTAGCTCCAAACTTAGCATACTTATAAACATGACTTTTACTTTAGAAACAATCGAAATTCTAATAATCAACCAAAAGTCCACTTCCACTCAAAAAGTATGGATGCTAATAAGTATATAATTTCAGTGTAACCATCCTTTCTAAGTAAACAAATCATATGGACAATATACATCTTCATGCAATTTCCCAACTATCCTATCTTAGCAATAGATGCATATCCATATTAATTATGAAAAAGAATCATCAAAAGTCTCATATCCCACTTCAATTGCAAAATAGAGAAGACTATATTTTAAGCACCACAAAAACAAAGAAATTTACTAAATACATGAACTAATAGGAAATTTTAGCCCCTTGTCGAAACATACTATTGAAGCTTATTCGTTCACACGCTTCAGGAATGGTCCACCTAACTCACTAAAGCAGGAAAATAACCTAAACATGAACGAAAATTGAAACAATCCAATTAGGACCAAATTTAACTATAAATATACATCACTCAATCAAATCAGTTCATCTCCATCAAGGACCAAGCTTGCAGTTTTATAAAAAGAATGAAAACCCTAGCCCCCAAATTCAAACGAATCCAAACATCCAACCTAGAAAGGGAAAATTGAGAATCGAATAAAACTTACCTAAGAGTCCCGAACTCCCTGGACAAGAACCCCAGCTTCCCCCTATCTCTCGCCCAATTCCCTTCTCTTCGACTTCCATCAGTCTCCCTCCTCTGTTCTTCATCTTCATCCTTTTTTTCAAAAACTAAAAACAGAAACAAATGTAGCAGAAGAGTAAATAGGCTTTAGGAAGCTTGGTGGGCTTTTGTCCAATGGGCTTGTTCATATGTATATCCTTTTTTTCCTCCTTATTGGGCCCAAAAACAGATATGTTTATTATGAATTAAAATTCACGGTAGTCACAGGTTTATAGACTGATGGATATTCCATGAGCACATGCGTATATTCTACATGAACGTATGTATATATTTGTGTGTATATATACATATGCTGAATCGATGTATGCAGTAATGCAACTTACCTAACAGCACAATCAAGTCTTGGTAGTGGAAAAAGATTTGATCCATAGCCATAGCTAAGAATTCAAAAGTTGCCATCTGTGGAAAATATCATTGACTTGACTTTGATGCAGCTCTTAATCGTGTTATCAGAAAATAGAATTAAGAAAGGAAAAGCTATTACTCACGACGGGAATTTATTGAACACTGGAATCTGGTCGGATGATGAACATCATTGACAATATAAAACTACAAACTGCATCAAAGGTGAATTAGAAGCATAGGCTTTTATCACATTTTATTCAGATTTTTCCGCATGAGTAGTTCTTCATAGTATTAAAATATTCCTCAAACTCCGTGGGATCAACGGAACGATGACGTTCTCCAAACTCCTGGAAATGAATTCTAGTGGGGATGAATATTGAAACGAACCTCAAGCACTTGGATGGCAGTGATAGTGAGTCGTGTGTGGGGCTGCACAATTACCTAGCCTTGACTTTGGCCACTTCTCCAAGTCGTGATTGACATAAAGGCTCTTTATGGATTGGGGCCCCCATGAAAAGTGATGCTGTGAAACTGGACATGGAGCTATGCGTGCAGATCGGTTTATAGAACGATGAACATTTCCATGACAGCATGAGCAGGTTGGGTCAAGACTTCTCCGAGTTGTGATTGATTTAGAGGCTCGTTATGAACTGGGGCCACCATGGAAAAACAATGCTGTGTAATGGACACAGAGCAATGCCGTGCAGACTGGTTTATAGACCGATGAATATTCCATGAGCACGTGCATATTGGGTCAAGACTTCCTGAGTTGTGATTGATGCAGAGGCTTGTCATGAAATCGGCCCATTGAACTCGAATGTGAGTTTTTTAAATTGAGAAAATCCATGATTGGAGGAGTTTTAACCTCTTCTTCAACTTGAAGTTGGATTAATTTTTATACATTGATAGTGATAGACATGAAAAAGTGAAGTTGCTCCACCAATTATTCCAGAGATGGAGCTTTAAGGACCGACCCTGAATCCTTCCAGATTGTTAGAAAAAATCGAATTTTTGCTCCAGAAGTGTCATTTTTCCTTATTGGCCCAAGGCTTTAAGTATCAGCTTAAAACGTCCCAGTTCCACATGAAAAACATAAACCCGGGAGAAAAACCAGAATCATTTCAAGTTATAGCTATGTATTCCACCAAATTCTGGTCAGTAACCATTTTGGTAACATGTTACACTGTCATGGGCATTTACAGCTCCACTGTTGGAGCAGGCACTGCCCAGAAAAACAATGAGACCGATCGCGAAGCATTGATAGCGTTCAAGCGAATGATATCCCGCGACCCTCTTGAAGTGTTGCACTCATGGAATGATTCAATCCACTTCTGCCATTGGCCGGGCATAACGTGCAACCGTCGGCACCAGCGTGTGACCGGTCTAGAACTCTCATCTCTAAAACTGGTAGGTTCTCTGTCTTCTCATGTCGGAAACCTCAGCTTCCTTAGCTTCTTAGATGTCCGTAATAACAGCTTCAATGGGGATATTCCCTCGGAGATTGGTAACTTGTTCAGGCTAAGGTACTTGGGCTTAGAGAACAACTCGTTCACTGGTGAACTCCCCAGTAATATCTCAGGTTGTGTCATGCTTAAAGCTCTAGGATTCGGCTATAACATGATTGACGGTCCGCTCCCTCCAGCATTAGCCTCCTTATCAAATCTCCAAGCTATCACTATGCATAGCAATTACTTGTCGGGAAACCTGCCAGAATTTTTGGGGAACTTGTCCTCCTTAGAGTTGATCTCGGCAACATCAAATAATTTAACCGGAAACCTTCCCAACTCACTAGGTCGCTTGCAAAATCTACAGTACATATATCTGGGTGATAATAAGTTCACGGGTACTATTCCTCCTGCATTCTTCAATATAACTTCTCTTATAGAGATTGAATTTTCTGTCAACCGACTTGAGGGTGTTCTCCCTCAGGATTTGGGACTTAGACTCCTAAACCTTCAGGTTTTGAATGTTGCAAACAATTCTTTCTCTGGGCCCATTCCTTCCTCGATATCGAATGCCTCAAACCTAATGATGTTAGGGATCCCGATAAACAATTTTACTGGGAGGGTGCCCACTCTGGAGAATTTGAATCAGCTGCAGTGGCTAAGCATTGGCTTCAATCAGCTGGGGAGTGGGGGCATCGATGAAGACTTGGGATTTGTCGAGTCGATCAACTCTACCGACTTGGAACTTCTGGCAATAAACGACAACAACTTCGGTGGAAAGTTTCCTGAAGCTATAGGTAACATATCAACGAAGTTCCACATATTGGACATGGGAGGTAATCAGTTATCCGGGAATGTCCCTGCTTCAGTAGGGAATCTCCATAGCCTAGAATATTTGGATATTTCGAATAACCAATTTGTGGGTGGCATTCCTTGCACCATCGGGAACCTCTGGCAACTCAAAGAACTTGGTGCAAGCAGGAACAAATTCAGTGGAAAAATTCCATCTTCTTTAGGGAATCTAACAATGCTAACGATTCTCTATTTAGCCGGAAACTACTTGCACGGGACTATCCCATCGAGTCTCGGGAAATGCCAGAAGTTGATAGGACTTGGTCTGTCTAACAACCATCTGAGTGGTAACATACCGTTGGAACTTTTAAGCATCACATCCCTGTCAACAGCTCTGGAGATTTCCCAGAACCAATTGAGAGGTCCACTGCCAAGAGAGATTGGCAATTTAAAGCAACTGGCTAGCCTACGTGCATCCGATAACAAGTTGTCTGGGGAGATCCCGAGTACCCTAGGCAAATGTACCAGCTTAATAGAACTACGCATCAACAACAATTCATTTCAAGGAAACATATCCTCATTTTTGAGTTCCCTGACAAGCATGGAATCCATAGACCTTTCGAGCAACAATTTCTCAGGTCCTATTCCTGCCTATCTTGGGAAGTTCCAGTTCCTGGTGTATTTGAATCTGTCCTTCAACAACTTTGAGGGAGAGGTTCCAAAGGAAGGTGTCTTCCGGAATGCAAGCCGTGTTTCCCTCCAAGGGAATGACAAGATCTGCGGTGGCATTATGGAGCTAAATCTTCCACCCTGCCACTCAAACAGATCAAAGCATTCGTCTTCCACTTCCCATAAGCTGGTAGTCATACCTGTTTGCGTGATTGTACTGGTGGTGGCTGTTGCAATATCATTGTTAGCATTTTATTTGTTGAGGAAAAAGGGCAGAGCGCCTTCTCCAGAGGCCCTGTTATTGGGCGCTCTTTGGCAAGTATCCTACGAGACCCTAATGAAAGCAACCAATGGGTTCAGCTCAAATAATTTGATTGGCATGGGTGGTTTCTGTTCTGTGTATAGAGGAGTTCTAGAGCATGAAGAGAGGACGGTGGCTGTAAAAGTGCTTGATCTCAACCGCCGAGGGTCATCCAAGAGTTTCATGGCAGAGTGTGAAGCCCTGAGAAACATCAGGCATCGGAATCTAGTCAAGATCGTAACTGTTTGCTCGAGTGTGGATTTCCAAGGCAATGAATTTAAGGCTCTTGTGTATGAGTTCATGAAGAATGGTAGCCTTGAAGAGTGGTTGTATCCACATCCTACTGCAGTCCCCAAGACCTTAAATTTTCTGCAGAGATTGAACATTGCGATCGACGTGGCTTCAGCACTGGAGTATCTCCATCACCATTGTGGAGCTATGGTGGTTCACTGTGATCTTAAGCCAAGCAATATCCTTCTTGATGGTGACATGAATGGGCACGTAGGCGACTTTGGTTTAGCAAGGATTTTTACAGATTCACACATTACGGATGCTGCAAACATGTCGAGCTCCATTGGAGTGCGAGGAACCATTGGTTATGCCGCACCAGGTAATCAAAACTGATGCTATTTTATTCGATTTTTGAATGCTAAATATTTTTCTAATTAAAAAATAAGCTCGTTTTACAAATCCAATATGCTTACAGTCAAGTGAATTTTGCTTGAAGAGTATGGCATGGGAAGCGGAGTTTCCAAGGAAGGGGATGTATATAGCTATGGAGTCCTTCTACTGGAGATGTTTACCAGGAAGAAACCCACCGATCAGTTGTTTACAGAGACGCTCACCCTTCACGATTACTGCAAGTCAGCTCTGCCTGGTAGAGCGGCAGAAATTGTAGACCGATTGCTGCTGTGCGAAAGCAAACACAAGAAGTTTCATGAGTCCATGGTCAAGATACTCCAGATTGGAGTGTCATGTTCCATGGAGTCGCCAAGGGAACGTATGGAAATCAGAGAAGTGTCCACAAAACTGCGTTCTATGAAAAACAATTTCATCTGAATTGGAAGGAGGGGATGAACTGTCTGTAAGAAGAGCACAATGAAAGCCGGTTCTGTAGAATCATTTTCATCATAATTTCATGTTTTCTTTTACTTTTTTTGATGTGCAAACTAATTTTATCCGGTTTGTCTGATTTCTAAATCTCTTTCCACGGGCAATGATGTGTGCTTGGTGAAGTTACATCTTCGTACCTTACTAAAGCTAATTCTATTGATAGTCCCGTGGACTCTGTTCATGGCATCTCGGTTGGGTCGATGGGGTAATGTTTATCATTCTTTCCCCGTTGTGAATTCTTGATATTGAGCCTAATCTTTAGCCCTTCTAGTTCTAGCCAAGTATACAGCAACAGAGCATGCCAAAGCTTCAAATTCAACGCCCTTCTTCTGGTAAGCCACTGGAGCACGCCAGGAGAAACCTCTGCCTGAGCTCCTCGTCCTTACTAAAGTAACAGGGTACTCCTTGTCCTTCTAATGGGCTCAAACATTGAAGATAATCAGTTATCCGGGAATATCCCTGTTTCAATAGAGAATCACCATAACATAGAATATTAGTACCCAAATTCCACCATTTCCCTTCTCCTTAATGCAATCTTCTCTGCTTGCTGTCTCATTATGCTTTCTCCTGTTCATATATTGACAGCTTGGTTAAGCCCGGTGGCATATTAGTGCACAACTTGTTCCATTGATTCTGAAGAGAACAAGGAGTGACACACATCATTCCTTATTTGAATCGTTGATTTAAAGTATCGCGACTTCTTTCCGATGAAAAGAGGAATTGAAGGGCTTTGAAGTTGAGAATTTCTCTGTGGACGTGGACTTCACAGTTGATTTGATGTGTTTGATGTCAGGAATTCAGAGTAGATCCTGCTGACAAGTATGCCCCCAGTAACTTTGTAACTGAGAGTTACACTAGTTGAACCCTCTTAAGCACCTCCTGGATGGGGCCCTGGCTGCTCATCTTGTTCCGGCTTTGTGAAAATTAAACTCAGAGTGTGAATCCCTCGAACGTAAAGATTGCTTACTGCTACCCAGAAGAAAAAAGTGTGTCTGGGGAGAACCAAATTTTCGCCCTGGTAGCTGAATATGAATCCGAGCCCCCATACCGGGTGATCAAACATTCGCTTGTAAGCATGAAAAAGGCTTCCTTGCAATCCTCTCAAAGTTTTCGGCTGCAAGCTATGTCCATGAATGATTTCTAATGTATATGCCGGTGCTAAATAGTGGCTGAAACCATTGTTTCTCCATGACAACATGCTCGATCACATAAGAGCAATAGCCTTGACTTAGATTGAATCTTCTTGTGCATATTCTTTGCTCCTGCAGTATAACAGTGACACGGAAGCAGCCACCTGTTGTCTAATGGTTCCACCCCTGTCCTCTGTCAGCACGTACGGAAGCTTGTAGAGTTCCGGAACGTGACCGGTTCCAGACCATTTCCCACACCCAGGAGCACTAGAATTTTCCTTGTTAGCATAGGTGTTGGGAATTGGCTGATTAAACGAAGTATACGGGAGTAGAGAGAAGAGAAGCAGACACCAAATATATGTGGTTCGGGTTTAGGTTTTTCATCAAGTTATATCACAAAAATTCAAGACATATCTAACAATAGGCTTTTTATCTCATTTTATTCTGATCTTTTTCCCCTCAGTAGTTCTTCATAGGATTAAAATATTCACTCGAACTCCATGGGATCAATGGAACGATGACATTCTTCAAACTCCTGGACATGAATTCTAGTGAGGATGAATATTGAAGCTAGCCTCAAGCACTTGGATGGCAGTGATAGCGGGTCGTATGTAGGGCTGCACGTTTAAGAGTCATCAACTACCTAGCCTTGACTTTGGTCAGTTCTCCAAGTCGTGATTGACATAAAGGCTCTTTATGGATTGGGGGCCCCCATGAAAAATGATGCTCTGAAACTGGAAATGGAGCTATGCGTGCAGATCATTTTATAGACCGATGAACATTTCCATGAGCACTGTGAGTATGTTGGGTCAAGACTTCTCCAAGTTGTGATTGATTTAGAGGCTCTCTATGAACTGGGGCCCCCATGGAAAAATGATGCTGTCTAATGGACACGGAGCGATGCTGTGAGGATCGGTTTATAAACCGATAAATATTCCATGAGCGTGTGCATATGTTGGGTCAAGATTTCCGAGTTTTGACTTATGTAAATGCTAATAATGAATTCTGGCCCCCGTGAAAAATGGTGCAGTTAACAGACATGGTGCATTGCCGTGCAGATCGGTTTATAACTTATGGATATTCCATGAGTACCTGCGTATATTCTTCATGAATGTATATATATGTATGTATATACAAATGCTGATGAATCGATGTATGCAATAATGCAACTTACCTAACAGCACAATCAAGTCTTGGTAGTGGAACAGATTTGGTCCCATAGCCATAGCAAAGAATCAAAAAGTTGCCATGTGTGGAAAATATCATTGACTTGACTTTGATGCAGCTCTTAATCGTGTTATCAGAAAATAGAATTAAGAAAAAGAAAAGATATTACTCACGACGGAAATTTATTGAACAAGGGAATCTGGTCGGATGATGAACATCATCGACAATATAAAACTACAAACGGCATCAAAGTTGAATTGAAGAAACATAAAATGCCAAAAATGTACGAAGTCCTGTTAAGTTTCAACATTTCTTAGGTCTAAAGAAGGGTCAACTTCACCTGTCGTTATCGAGAAAAACTTGGGTCAACGATCCTACCACTGTCCATTTATGGTTGACCAGAAAGAAATTTGTATCCACAAGCTGCCTTGTTTAGATGATTTGACCTATTCCGTTCAAGTAAAATCTTGAATTTGAATCTTGTAAATTAAGAAAATCCATAATTTGAGGAGTTTTAACCTCTCCTTTGGTTGATTCAACTCAAATTTGGATTAATTTTTATAATTTTTTGTGTATTACTAGTATTCGAAGTTCAGTGGTCTACTGATTAATTTTTATACATTGATAGTCATACGCATGGCAAAAAAAAGTCGCACCACCAATTATTCCAGAGACGGAGGTTTAAGGACCGATCCTGAATCCTTCCAAATTGTTAGAAAGAATTGAATTTTTGCTTCAGAAGTGTCATTTTTCCATATTGGCCCGAGACTTTAAATATCCGCTGATACCGTTCCAGTTCAACGTGAATAAAATAAACCCGAGAGAGAAAACAGAACCATTTCAAGCTATAGCCATGCATTCCACCAAATTCTGGTCAGTAACCATTATTGTAACATGTTACGTTGTCGTGAAGCAGGTACTACCCAGAAAAACAATGAGACTGACCGCGAAGCACTGATAGCATTCAAGCGATCGACATCCCACGATCCTCTTCGAGTGTTTGACTCATGGAACGATTCGATCCACCTCTGCCAGTGGCCGGGCATAACGTGCAACCATCACCACCAGCGCGTGACCCATCTAGAACTCCCATCCCTAAACCTGGTAGGCTCTCTGTCTCCTCATGTTGGAAACCTCAGTTTCCTTAGGTTCTTCGATGTCCCCGGCAACGACTTCACTGGGGATATTCTGCCAGAGATGGGCACGTTGTTCAGGCTAAGGCACTTGGTCCTAAACAACAACTCGTTCACTGGTGAATTCCCCAATAATATCTCAGGTTGCGCCGAGCTCAGAGTTTTACAATTCGGCAATAATATGATTGTCGGTCCGGTCTCTCCCACGTTAGCCTCCTTATCAAAGCTCCAGGCCATCTTTATGTATGACAATTACTTGTCGGGAAACCTGCCTGATGTATTCGGGAATTTGTCCTCCTTAGAGAGGATCACCGCAGTGTCCAATAATTTAGCTGGAAGGCTTCCCAACTCATTAGGAAGGTTGCAAAATCTACAATACGTATATCTTGGGGATAATAAGTTCACTGGTACTATTCCTCCTGCACTCTTTAATATATCTTCTCTTATACACATTGACTTCCCTCAGAACCGATTCGAGGGTGTTCTCCCTCAGGATTTGGGATTCAAACTCCCAAGCATTCAGATTTTGAATTTCGGCAACAATTCTTTATCCGGGTCCATTCCTTCCTCGATATCTAACGCCTCAAGCCTAACGATCCTCATGACATCGATGAACAATTTTTCCGGGAGGGTGCCTTCTCTGGAGAATTTGAATCAGCTGCAGTGGCTAAGCATTTCCACAAATCAGCTGGGGAGTGGGGGCATCGATGATGACTTGAGATTTGTCGAGTCAATCAACTCTACTGACTTGGGGGTTCTGGAGATAAGCCGGAATAACTTCGGGGGGAAGTTACCTGAAGCTATAGGTAACATATCAACGGAGATCCACGTATTGGACATCACAACTAATCAGCTGTCCGGAAAAGTCCCCGCTTCAATAGAGAATCTCCATAACCTAGCATTTTTGGATATTGGGAACAATCAATTTGTGGGTGGCATTCCTCGTACCATTGGGAATCTCTGGCAACTCGAAGAACTTTCGGCATGGGGGAACAAATTCGGTGGAAGAATTCCATCTTCTTTAGGGAATCTGACGATGCTAACAGAACTTCATTTAGCCGGGAACTACTTGGACGGGACAATCCCATCGAGTCTCGTGAAATGCCAGAAGCTGTTAAGACTTAATCTCTCTAACAATCATCTCAGTGGTAACATACCGCTGGAACTTTTTAATATCACATCCCTGTCAATTTATCTTGATATTGCCCAGAACCAATTGAGCGGTCCACTTCCAAGAGAGATTGGCAATTTAAAGCAACTGACTAGCCTATACGCATCCGGTAACAAGTTGTCTGGTGAGATCCCGAGTACTATAGGCAAATGTACCAGCTTAACGGAACTGCGCATCAACAGCAACTCATTTCAAGGAAACATATCCTCGTTTTTGAGTTCCTTGACGAGCATGCAATCCATGGACCTCTCGAGCAACAATTTCTCAGGTCCTATTCCTGCCTACCTTGGGAAGTTTCAGTTCCTGGTGTACTTGAATCTATCTTTTAACCACTTTGAGGGCGAGGTGACAAAGGAAGGTGTCTTCCAGAATGCCAGCAGTGTTTCACTTCAAGGGAATGACAAGATCTGTGGAGGCATAATGGAACTAAACCTTCCACCCTGTCACATGAAGGGACCAAAGCGCTCATCTTCTACTTCCTGGAATCTGATAATTATACCTGTTTGCACGACTGTAGTCGTGGTGACTGTTGCAATATCATTGTTGGCATTTTACTTCTTGAGGAAAAAGGGCAGGCTGCCTTCTCCAGAGGCCCCGGCATTGGGTAGTCTTTGGCAGGTATCCTACAGACCCTAATGAAAGCAACCGATGGGTTCAGTCCAAACAATTTGATTGGCATGGGTGGTTTCTGTTCTGCGTATAGAGGAGTTCTTGAGCACGAAGAGATGACAGTGGCTGTAAAAGTGCTTGATCTCAACCGCTGAGGGGCATCCAAGAGTTTCATGGCAGAGTGTGAAGCCCTGAGAAACATCAGGCACCAGAATCTAGTCAAGATGATAACTGCTTTCTCGAGTGTGGATTTCCAAGCCAATGAATTTAAGGCTCTTGTGTATGAGTTCATGAAGAATGGTAGCCTTGAAGAGTGGTTGTATCCACAACCTACTGCACTCCCCAAGACCTTAAATTTTCTGCAGAGACTGAACATTGCGATCGACGTGGCTTCAGCACTGGAGTATCTCCATCACCATTGTGGGGTTATGGTGGTTCACTGTGATCTTAAGCCAAGCAATATCCTTCTTGATGACAACATGAATGGGCATGTAGGCTGTTGGGTTCGAAAATGGTAAGAGGGTGATGAAGAGGAAGGAGAGATCTGAGTTATGAGGGTTGTCTTCTATTCATCACTTTAATTATACAGATCCCCTTTATATAGGGGTTAGAACACGTGCATTAAATACAAGTCACGTAACTTGTGAGGTAAGTAACGTCTACAGCACGGCTGGTGTCAGAGCTGCAGGGTCGCAGGCGGCGTCAGTTGTACGGACGCCGCCTAGGCTGAGCGCGCAGCTATGCCTAGGCGTTGAACTGGGCGGATGGGCCTACTTCTTGGGCCTTGACTTGGTCCAGGCTTCTTCAAGGGGAGGGCCTTGGGCCCGGCCCCTACACTTGCCCCTTAGTTTCACGCGCCAGAGGGCGCGGGAAACTAATTCTTGAAATTCGAACTTGTGCCGAACCCGGGGGTAGCACGTGTCCCTCCGGGGGGGTATGAGCAGTCACGTCTTGGGGTAGTGCAAAGGTCGCGCCACCTGCCCCGATTCCCAGCGTGCTTTAATGGTGGTCTGCCCATTTACTGAGCTTGTCTGAGATGTTATTTCTGGTCGCCTCTCCACTTCCGTCGTCTAGTCCTCTTCGCCTTTCTGCCTCAGCCTTGTCTTCTTCGAGCTCTGTTTCCTCTCGATCCAGCTTCGATGGCATCCTCCAGTCGTCCGACTTCAGCCACCGGTGCCTTAGGTGAGGAAATCTTCGAGAATAAACTTACTCCCTCCCGATTTCTGTCGACCTTGAAATTAGGGAGAATAGGAGCCGATTTCTGTCCTAGATTTCCCCGCGAGGGTGAAGAACCCTCGGAGCCACAGCCAGGGGAGTTCGCCATCTTCTCGGATCAAATCAGGGCCGGCCTTTGGTGGCCGTTGGCCGAGCCGGTGGCGGCCATGCTGAGATATTATCGCATGGCGCAGGGACAGCTTTCCCCCACCTCCTGGCGCGTCTAGACCGCCTTCTACCTATACTGTAGAGAGCAAAAGATAGGATACAGTAGGCTCCTATTTAGGTCTTTTTACTTACTAGTACAACGCTCCGAGGGGGGGTACTATCACTTCCAGCCGCGCCGCAAGAAGATATATGGGGCGTTGGTGACAAACTACGGGTCCACCAACTTCGGCTGGAAGGATGCCTTCTTCTTCATGAGGGACGCGGAAGGGTGGAGGTGGCGTCAAGACCCTCAGGAGGAATTCCACGATGGAGACCCCTGGGGCTCCATGAAGAAAGAGGAGCGGGCCAATGCCGAGAAGTTCCGCGGCGTAAAGATCGACGCCCGAAGCATCATTACTGACGAGAACCTGATGAAATATGGTCTCGTGTCTGAGGCGCCCTGGAGATGGAGCGTTGATGAAGACATGTGCGGGTTGCCCAAGAATATCTTGGTAATTTTCTAACTCTTCCTTTTCTTTCTGTCTCAGAGAAGGGCGAGTGGGCCAAGATCATTGATAAACTGCTGATGCAGGAAAAAGCCCTCAGGGAGGTCAGGAAGAGGAAATGTGAGGAGGAGGAAGATGTTCTCCTGATCTCGGCTTCCGTGGCTAGAGGGCCTAGCGCCGCTGTCCCGGCAAGAGAGGTACCCTCTGAACGGGAGTCCAGTGAAAGCGGGGCGCTGGTGCAGAAGCGGCGGAGGATCCGATTCACGTCCTCGAGCCTGGCCAGCGCATCGACTCCCCCAGGGGAAGCTAGTCCTGGCTCGCCTCAAGTCCCTACACTGGCGACTCCAGGGTCAGCAGCGCTGCCTTCCCCAGGGCCTAGTGTCCCGTCAGGGCACTCTCCAGCGCCAACGTCCTCGGCTCCCCTCCCGAGCCCCGTTCAGGAGCGGGGTGAGGGTGAGGGCTCTGAGCCGTTGGTTCCCCCTGCGGTAGACCAGGCTGAGGTCAGAGACGCTTGCTGTCAAGCTTCATTTTAAGAGTAATTTGGCATATTTCTGACCCTCCCGCGCTTTTGTGCAGGCATCCCTCCCTACAGATGGTTCTCCCATCCGGGGACTTCTAGGGGATGTGGAGATGCAGCTGCGCCTCACCAGGGCCCTGCAACGACTTGTGGGGGAGTTGCCACAGCTGGAGACGAGGGATGACCTCTTCTCCTACGCTCGCTATTATTCGTTGATGGTGAGCATTTCTCTGTCTATGTCCTGACCTCAGTTTCAAATGGGTTGCTGACGATACATTATGGCAGGGAGCAATGATCCCTGGGCTGCTGATGGAGACTTGGAGCCAGGAACGTGCCGGCGTTCCCGAGCTACAAGCTCAGATCCAGCGGCTCACGAACAAGAGGCGCAATTGGAGGAAGCAGCGCCAGAACATGTGCGCCAGTATCCAAGACCTGAAGTCTCAGGTGGATGTTGTGGAGCAAGAAGCCGCTAGGGTTCGAGAAGAGGCGGCGGCGCTGAAGGTGCGACTCGCCTCTGAGGAGGCGGGGAAAGCTGAGCTCCAAGAGGAGATGAAAACCCTCAAGGAGCAGCTGGATCAAGAGCGGGCCGACAGGGCTGCTGAAGAAGGGAGACTCCAAGCGCAGTTGCAGGAATCTGCTCTAGCGCTTTCTTCAGCTGCCGCGGAGAAGGCGGCAGAGGTGGCGCTCGCCAAGCTAGAAGCTGTGGAGGAATGCAAGGCAAGCGACGCCTTCACAGAGGAGCTGGCGACGCGGGGTGGCAGAGCTATAGAGGACTCCCTCCGCTCTGTCAAGGATGACCTCCAACGCCTACATCCAAGCGTCGACCTGACAGAGATCCCAGGCCTTGACTGTCTCCGCCTCCTGGACAAAGCTCGTGGCGCTGCAACTCCATAGGCCTAGGGATAGTTTATGTAAATAAGGCTATGTAAAGATGGTCGTTTAATGTAATTGTTTTTTACTTAATGAAACTGCCTTCTTTTTGCTTGTGACATTGCAAGTTTGTGACGCCTCCTTCATTTAATGTGAGCCACGACTAACTCCCATGCTTTTATTTCCAACGTTTTCGGTGCACTATTCGTAATACCCGTTTGCTATCGCGTTGGGTACCGATCATGTCTGATCGAAGTGTTGAAGCGCTTTATGGAACCTCTGGTCAGTATCTGGTTAAGTACAACGACGCTTTTGCGGCGTCTGTTTTAGTGCTTCGTTTCGAGCGGCGTATCACAAGGTTTGTTGTATGTCGAAGACAGTTACGATAACCCATTATAGGTCGATCCGCGACAGGCTATTAGTTTTATCCCGAGGTTGCCAGTTGCTTTTGGTTCTAACGCGTTGAAGCACATTTTTGAGTGGATCTCCGCTTGAGTACATCATACGCGCTCAGGCGCTTTAGTTGCGCCCCTTGTGGTCTTGTTCTCAGAGTTACAGCGGTCTTTGGCGCCCCAGGATGACTGAGGTCTTTAATGCCCCCGAATGATGGAGGTCTTAGGTGCCCCAGGAGGTTTGAGGTCTTGGGTGCCCCCGAATGATGGAGGTCTTTGGGTGCCTCAGGATGACTGAGGTCTTTATGCCTCCGAATGTTGGAGGTCTTGGGTGCCTAAGGATGACTGAGGTCTTTTTTTGTTGTTGTTGTTGTTGTTGTTGTTGGGGAGGATGCTTGCGAAACAGGGGTTAGATTTAATCAAGTATATAAGGGTACACATGAAATAAGGCATGCTAATAGAAGAATTTTTTGAGTACCTCTGCATTGAAAGTGTGCAGCAGTGTACGCCCCTCCATATCTTGCAAGATGTATGCGCCCGGGTAAGGGATCCCTATGATGCGATATGGGCCCTCCCACTTGGGTGCAAGTTTGCCTGGCTGGTGCTGAGAGAATTTGTTCTGGCGGAGGACCAGATCCCCCACGCTGAACTGTCGCGCTCGGACCCTACGATTGAAGTAGCGCGCCGCCGCTTGCTTCGCTTTGTGCATGTTGGTAAGAGCCTGCATGCGCCTTTCTTCTACAAGGTCCAAGTCCTCCCCTCGAAGACGATCGTTGTCCGGTTCCCCAAACATGGCCACTCGGTGGGTGTTTACTGCTACCTCGGCAGGGATAACCGCCTCCAACCTGTAGACGAGGGAGAAAGGTGTCGCTTTGGTGGCCGCACGGGGCGTTACCCGATAGGCCCATAGCACGTTATCCAGCTCGTCGACCCACGACCCCCCGAGTGTGTTGAGCCTTATGTGCAAGCCATAAAGGAGGGTCCTGTTAGTGACATCGGTCTGCCCATTTGTTTGAGGGTGCGCCACCGAGGTGAAGCGTTGCTTGATTCGAAGCTCCTGGCACATTTCCTGGAAAGCTTTTCCTCTGAACTGCGTTCCATTGTCTAAGATAAGGATGTGGGGGACGTCGAAGCGGTACACTATGTGTGTCATCACGAACTTGCGGGATGCTTTGTCAGTGATGGTGGTGACTGCCTCAGCTTCCACCCACTTGGAGAAATAGTCCACCGCGACGAAGAGGAAACGGTGCTGCGCAGAGACCATTGGGAAGGGCCCCAATATGTCTATCCCCCATTGGGCGAAGGGCTAGGGAGACATCATACCTAGGCCTGGCAATTACTGACACTACACGGTAACCCGACACGACACGACACGAAGTTAGGCGGGTTTGGGTCAAGCCTATTTAGACACGAACCCGTTTAGACACGAACCTGTACAGACACGATAAATAAACGTGTTTAACTGGGTTTGAACCTGTATAACACGACACGACACGATTAAACACGTTTATTAAATGTATTAACTATTTTTATACATATATTGACTCATTTAATACATTTATATATGAAAATTTATGATATATAAAATATTACATGCATTACATGATCAATAATTGATTAATCTTACTTATTTATTATACTAATTATCAATAAATATTATTATTTTAGTAATTACATCATATATTATTAGAGTATAATTATGTATTGTCGATATTTTACATTAAATGGGTCAACCCGGTTTAAACACGGTTTAGACACGACCGTTTAGACACGAACCCGTTTAAACACGAAAAATAAATGTGTCATATCCAGATCATTGGAGTTTCTAACCCGGACACGTTTAGACACGACACGTTTAAACACGACACGACACAGTTTGCCAGGCCTAATCATACCAATGAGCTCGGTGGGCGATCCAGTGGGGTGACGCTCAAATGCCTGGCACGCGGGGCAGCTTCGAATCAAGGCTTGCACGTCATCCATCATTGTTGGCCAATAGTACCCTTGTCGGAGGGCTATGCAGGAAATCGCCTTGGCTCCTTGGTGACTTCCTGCAATTCCTTCGTGAATTTCGCCCAATACATAAGTTGCCTCCTCCGGACCAAGGCAGCGCAAAAGGGGCTGGGATACCCCGCGGCGATAGAGCGTTCCCTCCAATATGGTGTATCTCGCGGCACGTAACTTGATACACAGAGCCTCTACAGGGTCGGTGGGGAGGTGATCTTTCTCCAGGTATCTACGAATGGGCGTCATCCAGTTCTCCTCATTCCCAGCACATAGCACCGCGAGAGGCGTGTACATCTCGGAAACCCGACGACGCTCAATAAAGTTGAGGGGAGAATAAGCTTGCCCCGTGGCTGCCTTACATAGCAAGTCCGCCCAGTGGTTTTCTTCTCTGGGGACTTGGACGATTTTCGCCTCATCGAACTATCGGACCACTTCCTTCGCCCTCTCTAGACAACGCTTCCTGTTGTCCCCCTTGGCCTCGCATTCTCCATTTAGCTGGCCGACCACAAGTTGCGAGTCGCATTTGGCAAGGACTCGACGCGCCCCGGCTCCTCACGCTATCAGTAGCCCAGTGATTAGGGCTTCATACTTCGCCTCGTTGTTGGTCGCGGGGAAGGATAGTACGAGACTGTAGGTGAGCGGCCGTCCTTCTGGGGGAACTATCACACAACCTGCCCCGGCGACGCCTCTGGTGGAGGACCCGTCGGCGAGCACTTCCCAGACGTTAGCAGGCGGGTGTGTTGTGGGGTCGTTTGGCCCGGTGTTTTCTGCAATGAAGTCTGCCAGCGCCTGGGCCTTGATAGCTCCTCGTGGCTCAAAAAGGATGTCAAACTCACTGAGCTCAATGGCCCACCGTACCATTCTCCCTAATAACTCAGGCTTGCAGAGGACTTGTTTTAGGGGTTGGTCGGTGTGGACAGCGATGGAGTGCGCCTGGAAGTATGGCCTCAGTTTCCGTGCTGCTAGGATGATGGCCAAGGTGAACTCCTCCATTGGTAAGTAGCGGCGTTCCGCCGGGATCATGACTTTGCTCACGTAATAGACTAGGCGCTGTGCACCCTCCCGTTCCACAACGAGGACGGAACTGAGTGCGACGTCGCTTACTCCTAAGTAAAGCCTGAGTGTTTCCCCTAGCATCGGGGTCGCCAGACACGGGGGAGAGCTGAGGTAAGCTTTTAGCGGAGCAAACGCCTCCTCGCACTCTGTTGTCCAAGTGAAGGCTTTTCCTGCTTTTATCCCCGTGAAGAAAGGGAAACATTTATCTCCCGCCTTGGAAAGGAAGCGGGAGAGTGCCGCAAGATGGCATGTGAGGCGCTGAACCTCCTTGATCGTCGAGGGGGATTTCATGTCTTCTATAGCTTTGATTTTTTCGGGGTTGACCTCAATGCCCCTGTGAGTGAGCATGAACCCCAGGAATTTCCCCGACTTCACCCCAAAGGCGCACTTTTCAGGATTTTGGCGGAGGTTATAATGCCTCATGACCTCAAACGCCGCCCGAAGGTCTCCCTGGTGCGCAGCCACCCGTTCGGACTTGACGATCATGTCGTCAACATACGCTTCCATGGTTGTCCCCAATTGGGCCGCGGACAAGCGGTTGATCAACCGTTGGTATGTAGCTCCTGCGTTTTTAACGCCGAACGGTATCACGCGGTAGCAGTAGACCCCGTCTGCCGCGTAAAACTCCGTTTTTTGTCTATCTCCCGGATGCATCGCTATCTGGTTGTACCCGAAATAGGCGTCCATGAAGCTGAGCAACTCGTGGCCAGCTGTGGCATCAACCAGCTGATCTCTGCGGGGCAACGGGTAGGCATCCTTGGGGCACGCCTTGTTAAGATCCGTGTAGTCCACGCACATCCTCCATCGTCCATTCGGCTTGCGCACCAGGACAACGTTGGTGACCCACGTTTGGAAACGGACCTCCTCAATGAAGTTTGCCACCAAGAGCCTTGCTACCTCCTCGTGGACGGCCTCCTTTCGCTCCGCCCCCATAGACCGCCGCCGTTGGATGACGGGGAGGGCAGCTGGGTTGACAGCGAGGCGATGGGTGATGATTGATGGGTCAATACCTGGCATGTCTGCAGGTGTCCATGCAAACACGTCAGAAAATTCCCGCAATAGCGCAATTAAGTTTTGCTTACTGGAGGTGTCTAATTCTGCGCCAATCCGGACGCTCCGTGTCAGTGCCAGGAAAACCTCCTCCAGCTCTCCCATTGGGGCAGGTCGCTCGACCCCATCACGAGGGTCAGGCTCAATCTGTAGTGTGGGGCGAACACGGGTCTCCTTTAGGGTTGCCAGGTGGCAACGCTTCGCCACTTGGTAGTTTCCCCGAACGCCTCCTGTGCCACGGGCGGTAGGGAATTTGACCATTTGATGGTAGGTGGACGGCATGGCACGAAGAGCGTTCAGTGTGGGGCGTCCCATGATCGCGTTGTAGGCGGACTGGATGTCTACCACCAAGAAAGTAGCCACGCAACTTGAGGTCCTGTTGCCGTCTCGCAAGGAGAAAGGTAGGGCAATAGTTCCCTTTGGATACACCGTCCCCTCGTTGAATCCTATCAACGGCGTCTCCGCTGGGGAAAGGTCCGCGTCGGCGAAACCCATTTTCCTGAAAGCATCATAGTCCAAGACGTCGGCCGAGCTCCCGTTATCAACGAGGATCCGTCGTACCTCGAATCCCCCGATGTCGGCCGTGATTACCACACCTCATCTCGTGCTAAGGGAGGTACGGATGCAGCGTCTTCGTTTGTGAATGTGATCGAATAATTTCGGTCGTGCTCCAGGCATTGCATCTCGTGCGCCGGACGCTTGCTTCCGGAGGAGCGTTCGCCGGTGATCATATGTATCGTTCCTCGACGCTCCCGGGGTGATGGCTCTCTAGCCATCGGCCTTTCATTTTCCCGCCGGTCCCCCGCCGTGCTCCTTGCCTCCGGGTCTCGGCGCCACGTGATCCTGGCAGGCGGGCGCTGCACGTACTCCTGCAGATGTCCCCCTTGGATCAGTAGTTCGATCTCTGATTTCAACTGCCGGTAGTCCTCTGTGTCATGGCCCGCCGCCCGGTGATATCGGCAATACCGATCCACGTCCGGACCCAACGTTTCTTTAGTTTTACGAGGGGCTTTGATCAGGCACCGTTTCTCTCCCTCTGCGAGGACAACGGCGCGTGGGGCCAACAGCGGGGTGAACTTTTCCCGTTTGTTGTCCCGTCCGCGCTCTTCTTGTCGGCCCGTAGAAGTTTCTTTGCGCTTGGTATCCCTGCGCCTCCAGTCAGCTTCTTCGATGGTCATGAACCGTTGGGCCTGCGCCGATAGGTCAACGAAGTCGCTGGGGGGATCGATGATCAAGTTCTTTGTGAACTCATCATCCCTTAGACCGCGCTGAAATGCGGCCATCTTCTCCCATGGAGTCAAGTCATCCACTTCGGCCGCCACTCTTACAAATCGCTCGTACCAATGGCGAAGGGACTCACGATCTCACTGCTGCATCCCGAAAAGTTCCATCGAGGTGCGCTTGATCCGAAGTGAGCCTGCGAAGTGCTCCAAAAACTTTTCTTTTAGTGAGGCGAAGTGGGAGATGGACCCAGGTTCTAACGAGTAGAACCAGTCCGCTGCGAGGCCTTTCAACGTCCCCGGAAAAAGGAGGCACTGAATTGCATCCGTGGTCCTTCTCCCCAGGAGGGAGTTGACATGGGCACGCAAGTGGTCACGAGGATCGGATTTTCCGTCGTACGCATCGATCTGCGGAACCTTAAACTTAGGAGGTAAGGTGACCGCCAAGATTTCAGCAGAGAAGGGGCTGGCGACATCCTCCTCGACGGCCGAGAGCCCATATCGGCGACGGTTGTTGGCTTCGAGGGCTCTGGCCATTGGATCCTCGCCCAGTTTCTGCACCTCCCTCGCGGTCATGCTGGTGCCAGCTTGGGAAACGTCATCTTCTGAGGGGACGGGCGTCAAACGCGAGCTTGCGGCCGCTGCGGCAGGAGGGGGAGCGCGCGGCGTGCCTGAGGTGTCCTCGGCGCCCTCTTGACACCCGTTCAAATGGCGAGATAGCACGGCCTCTACTAAGGTGGTGACGCGGCGCTCAATGAGTTGCTCCACTGCCTGACGGGTTCGAATGGGGAGGGCCCCCAGGAGCTCGTCCTGATTGGGATCAGCACGTGGGGGGCCTTCTGGTGTGTTGTCCGTGGGTGGGAGGTTAGGGAGGAATGCTTGTTGATCACGAGTGGAACTGGTTGCTCTGCGGTTGCTACGGGTGCGAGCCATGACTTCTAGCTCGTTCCCACAGACGGCGCCAAATGTTGGGTTCGAAAATGGTAAGAGGGTGATGAAGAGGAAGGAAAGATATGAGTTATGAGGGTTGTCTTCTATTCATCACTTTAATTGTACAGATCCCCTTTATATAGGGGTTAGAACATGTGCATTAAATACAAGTCACGTAACTTGTGAGGTAAGTAACGTCTACAGCACGGCTGGTGTTAGAGCTGCAGGGTCGCAGGCGGCGTCAGTTGTACAGACGCCACCTAGGCTGAGCGCGCAGCTATGCCTAGGCGTTGAACTGGGCGGATGGGCCTACTTCCTGTGCCTTGACTTGGTCCAGGCTTCTTCAAGGGGAGGGCCTTGGGCCCGGCCCCTACATAGGCGACTTTGGTTTAGCAAGGATTTTCACAGACACACGTTACAGATGCTGCAAACATGTCGAGCTCCATCGAAGTGCGAGGAACCATTGGTTATGCCGCGCGGGGTAGTTAATAATAATGCTATATTTTTTTTTGAATGCTAAATATTTTTTCCACAAATCTGATTTGCTTACAATCAAATGAATTGTGCTTGAAGAGTATGGCACGGGAAGTGGAGTTTCAAAGGAAGGTGATGTATATAGCTATGGAGTCCTCTGTTGGAGATGTTTACTGGAAAGAAACCTACCAATCAGTTGTTTACAGAGACGCTCACCCTTCACGAGTACTGCAAGGCAGCTCTGCCTGGAAGAGTTGCAGAAATTGCAGAGGCAGTGCTGATGTGCGAAAGAGAATGCAGGAAGTTTCACGAGTCCATGGTGATGATAATCCAGATTGGAGTGTCATTTTCCATGGAGTCGCCAAGGGAACGAATGAAGATCAGTGACGTGACTGCACAACTACATTCGATCAAAAACAAGCTCATCCCAGTTAGAAGGAGGGGATGAATTGCATGTGAAGAGTACAACTGAAAGCCCAGTCTACAGAATCATTTTCATCCTCAGTCCATGTTTTCTTTTTTTTTTTTAATCTGAAAACTAATGCTATTTGCTTTGTTTGATCTGTAAATCTCTTTTCATGTGCAATGATGTGTGCTTGGTGAAGTTACGTCTAAGTATCTTAATAAAGCTAATTCGATTGACAGCCTCGTGGACTCTGTTCATGCCATCTCGGATTACGTGGTCGGGATAATGTTTATCACTCTATCCCTATTGAGAACTCTTGATATTGAGCTTAATTTCTAGCCCTTCTAGTGCTAGCAAAGCATACAACAATACAGCACGCAAAGCTTTGAATTCAACGCACTTCTCCTTCTAGCCACTGACGCACGCCAGGTGAAACCTCTGCCCAACTTCCCTGTCCTTACGAAAATAACAGGGGTACTCATTTGTCATAATCCGAAAATCCGATAGAATTTCCCCCTAAGATAATCCAAATCAGAAAACGTAACATGTTCATTTTACCATTATTTTAGAACTAATAATTGATCTTTTAAATTTGTCGTCCACAATCAAACATCTATATTCCTCCTGTTTCCCCAAGCCCACGCCATGGACTTCGTTTGCCTACCATCATCAGCCTCACACAGCTCAATCCCACTCAACCCTTCTCTCTCTCTCTCAGGTCTCCATTCCTCTCATGCTTCTCTCTCTCTCACTCGAAAATGTTCATGTGGACGAACAGAAGAGAGAACTTAGACAAGATACATACGTGGACTACTAGGCGGTGGGAGGCAGAAAATGGACCGAGTAAAGAAATTGTGGCTGGTGGGCTGAAGCTTATGGGCCTTGGGCTTGCTTACCTTAGTGGGCTTTAAGCCCAATTACTATCTTTTCTTTAAAATTGCAGTAACTTATAGTCTTAATTATGTGTATATGAGCAAACGTCATCCTCCGAAAGCTGGTTTTGCTTAGGGTCTGTCACGTAAATTGAATTGCAGCAGACAGATGTGTGTGTTTTTTGGTACTTTAGGCTATTAATGATTTATTTGAACAGAATAACACTATGGTGACAGGAGATGATTCATTTACGATACCAAACGTAGAAGGTCATGATTGTTCGCAAGCTTGTGCTCCTGCCACTCTTTATTCTCATCCTTTGGTTAGTTGATAATTCATATCAAGAAGATCTCTTTTACTACTTGCTTGTACACTCTCCTCGACTAGTGCATTTTTTGCTGGAACGCACTAAGTCGGTGATGTCATCACCACATCAGTGCATATATATTCACAATTTTGCTGTAAGCTGTATTTTCCTCTCTCAATAAGAAGAAGCACCCTCTTGAGTTTTATCAAGCGTGCATATAGTAATTGTTCCTCCAGGAAAGGAAAGCAGCCCATACAATTCCCACTAAATTTGGTCCTGCAACTTTACTCTACCTGACGTCGCTTTCAGAGAGCTGGAGACTTTGAAAAAGGGTTAGAAGACAACTTGAAGAAACAAGCACATGTTGCTAATAGTGAAGACTTAAGCTTATGTTGCTGATACACTGATTACATGTATATCAAAGAGTTGCTGATGCTAAACAGTTTGATAGATGTTGTTCTAATGGAAGCAGCCATCTGCACTCTCGTTCCAGCCTTCTCCTCTGTCAGCATGGAAGCCTGCAGAGTTATGGAGGACGATCGTTTCCTAACCATTTTCTAACCTAGCAGCTCTAGAATTTAACTTATCAGCATATGCTTTATCGAGTTTCCCCCCCTTCAGCTCTTCATAGTTTTATTAAATTCCTCTAACTCAGTGGTACCAATAGAAAGATGACATTCTCCAAACTCCAGCGGAATCGTAAATGCTTGATTGGCTTATCCCACATGAACCCTCATTTCTATGATTTCCTTTCCCTTCCCGCTCTGTTTCTGTCTGTCTTTGTTCTGTTTTTCCCGAAAGCAAAGGGGAAATATGTGTTCTGGTGGGCTGATTAACTTAAAACGATAGATTTAAGGTTTATGGGCTCCAAAATTTGTGGTCCATTGGGCTACATTGATTTATCCCAAAATCAAACATGCACAGACATTTTAAAATTAAAAAATATATATATTAACGTTGTTCACAATAAGTCCGTCCCACCACTGTAACATCTCAAAATTTTGCAGATACAGAACAGTACAGTAGATGCTATTCTAATGGAAACAGCCACCTGAAGTCTTATCGTTCCGTCCCCGTCCTCTTGTCAGCAGGGAAGCCTGTAGGGCTCCGGGACCGTTTCCCAATCCAGCAATCCTAGAATTTTACCTGTTAACATAGGCTTTATATCATTTCACTGAGATTTCTTTTTTTTTTTTACTTCAGTTCTTCATAGTTTTATTAAATTCCTCAAACTCCATGGCATCAGTGGAATGATGACGTTCACCAAACTCCAGGACAAATTCTGTTAGGGTTGTATATTGAAGCCAGCCATAAGCATTTCGATTGCATTTGCAGTGATCTCAAATCGCATGGTGGGGGGCAGCACATTTTAAGAGTCATCAACCACTTCGCCTTGACCCGTGTCCACTTTTCTCCAAGCTGTGAATTGACATAAAGTCTGTTTGTTGTGGATTGGGACCACCATGGAAAATCAATGATGCTGTGAAACTGGACATGGAGCAGTGCCGTGCAGAACGGTGTATAGATCGGACAATATATGCTGTTGGGTCAAGACTTCTCCAAGTTGTGATTGATATGAAGGCTCGTTATGGATTGGGGCCCCCAGGAAAAATGATGCTGTGTAATGGATGTAGAGCAATGCCGTGTGGATTGGTTTTTAGACCGGTGGATAACCCATGAGCAAATGTGTGTGTTGTACATAGTAAAATATGTATGTCAACTCGATGTTTGCAATAATGTAAGTTGCCTAACAGCACAGTAAGTCTTGGCAGTGGAAAACTGCAAACTGCACAAAGGTGAATTACAGGGACATGGTATACAAGAATAGTAGAGACATCAATTGCCAAAAAATTGTACCAAGTCCGGTTGGGTTTCAACGTTTCTTAAGCCTAATGAAGTGCGGATTTCATCTGTCATTTTCAGGGAAGACTTGGGTCAACGATCAGACAACTGCCCATTTTTGGTTGATCATAATGAAAGTTGTATCTCATCCCTTCTGAATTAGATAATTCGACATTTCTTCTTCTTAAATAAGGAATCGTATTTGAATTTTAAAAATGAAATAAAGGTCTGAGACTACTCAAATTTAAATCACTTTATACTCGTTAAACTTTTACATATAAGGCGACTTGACATTGGCCTGTACTATACACATATTGATTTTATTATTTAATAAAATTAATGAAAAATGAATATGTAAATCATTAAAAAAAACTTTTAATTATTTAATGGATTAAATATGAAATTAAGTAACTAATTTAGAAAACAAAAATTAATTTTGTATATAATAAAATTGATGAAGAAAAGAGAGAAAGTTATGATATGGAAATATTTGATATTTACACATTAGTGAATTTACAACCACTCCCCTTAATCTTTCTTCATCTCGATCTAATAGATTTCTGAAAAATACACCACACATCCCAAGCATTTATATATACTATACATAGAGACGCACCAAAAACGAAAGTGCTTATCAATTATTCCAGACATGGGTTTACAAGGGACCGTCGATTACCGAACCTGGACCCTTTCCCGTTATTCAGGGATGGATTTAGGGGAGGGGCAATCGCCCCCTAAAGTCGGGAATATCTTTAATATACTATATATATATATGTCACTTGATTTTGTCTAATTTTTCATTGAATTATTCCATTTCGCCCAATCTGAATTGGTTATATTGGTGTCCTATGGAGTTTTACCTCTCCTGAATTCATTATATTAGTGTCCTATGAAATTTCACCCCCTAAACCAAATTTCTGGATTCATCCCTGCCGTTATTAGATGGTGTGGTTGACGGGATTGGGACTAGTCTTCGAGGGAAAGTGGAGTTTTAGCTCATTTTCCTTTACTTTTTAAATTGAAACGAAATGCCCTAGGCTTTTAAGTATCCACTTAAAATGTTCTGCTTCCACAAGAACAAACCCGGGAACGGAAAAAAACAGAACCATTTCGAGTTATAGCCATGTACTCCACCAAATTCTGGTCAGTAACCATTTTTGTGATATGTTACGTTGTCTTGGGCATTTACAGCTCCTCTGTCAGAGCAGGCACTACCCGGAGAAACAACGAGACGGATCGCAAAGCATTGATAGCATTCAAGCAAAAGATATCAGACGACCCTCTTCGAGTGTTCGACGCATGGAACGATTCGATCCACTTCTGCCAGTGGCCGGGCATAACATGCAACCTTCGGAGCCAGCGTGTGACCCATCTAGAACTCCCATCTCTAAACCTGGTAGGCTCTCTATCTCCTCATGTCGGAAACCTCAGTTTCCTTCGGTTCTTTGACGTCCAAGACAACAACTTCAATGGGGATATTCCACCAGAGATCGGCAAATTGTTCAGGCTAAGGTACTTGGTCCTACAGAGCAACTCGTTCACTGGTGAATTCCCTGGTAATATCTCAGGTTGCACTGAGCTCAGATCTTTAAGGTTCGGCGAAAATATGATTGTTGGTCCAGTCCCACCCACACTAGCTCTCTTACCAAAGCTCCAAAACATCTCTATGAATAAGAACCACTTGTCCGGAAAACCTCCCAGAAATCTTCGGGAACCTGTCTTCCTTAGAGAAAATTGCTGCAGGGTCTAACAATTTAACCGGAAGGCTTCCTGCGCCGATGGGTCTTATGGAAAGGCTAAAATACGTCTATCTAGGTGGGAATAAGTTCACAGGTACTATTCCTCCCGCATTCTTCAATATATCTTCTCTTATAGACATTGAATTCCCTGACAACCAACTCGAGGGTGTCCTCCCTCAGGATTTGGGATTCAAAATTCCAAACCTTCGGGTTTTGAATGTTGCCAACAATTCTTTCTCCCGGTCCATTCCTACCTCAATATCCAATGCCTCAAACCTAATGAGGTTCATGATCATGTTGAACAATTTTACCGGAAGGGTGCCTTCTTTAGAGAATTTGAATCGGCTGCAGTGGCTAAGCATTTCCTTCAATTGGTTAGGGAGTGGGGGCATCGACAATGACTTGAGATTTGTTGAGTCGATCAACTCTACCTACTTGGAACTTCTGGCAATGAGCGCGAACAACTTCGGTGGGAAGTTACCTGAAAATATAGGTAATACATCATCCAAGTTGAACATGTTAGAGATGGCAGCTAATCAGTTGTCTGGCAAAGTCCCCGCTTCAATAGAGAATCTCCATAACCTAGAATATTTGGTTATTTGGAATAACGGATTTGTGGGTGGCATTCCTCGCGTGATTGGGAAACTCTGGCAACTAAAGAAATTTGTTGCCAGTGAGAATAAATTCAGTGGAAAAATTCCATCTTCGTTAGGGAATCTGACGATGCTAATATTACTTGATTTAAATGGAAACTCCTTGGACGGGACAATACCAACAAGTCTTGGGAAATGCCAGAAGTTGCTAGGACTTGGCCTGGCTGACAACCAACTCAGTGGTAACGTGCCATTGGAAATTTTTAGTATCACGTCCCTGTCAACAATTCTTGATATTTCCTGGAACCAATTGAGCGGTCCACTGCCAAGAGAGATTGGCAATTTAAAGCAACTGACTAGCTTATACGCATTCGAGAACAAGTTGTCCGGTGAGATCCCAAGTAGCCTAGGCGAATGTACCAGCTTAACGGAGCTAGTCATCAGCAACAATTCATTTCAAGGAAACATATCATCATTCTTGAGTTCCTTGACAAGCACAGAATACATAGACCTGTCCAGCAACAATTTCTCAGGTCCTATTCCTGCCTATCTTGGGAAGTTTCAGTTCCTGGAGTACTTGAATCTATCCTTCAACCACTTTGAGGGAGAGGTGCCAAAGGAAGGCGTCTTCCGGAACGCAAGCGGTGTGTCACTTCAAGGGAATGACCAGATCTGTGGTGGCATTATGGAACTAAATCTTCCACCCTGCCACATGAACGGAACAAAGCGCTCATCTTCTATTCCCCGCAAACTGGTAATTATACCTGTTTGCACAGCCATAGTCGTGGTGGCTGTTGCGATATCATTGTTGGCATTTTACTTGTTGAGGAGAAAGGGCAGAACGCCTTCTTCGGAGGCCACGTCACTGGGGGGTCTTTGGCAGGTGTCCTACGAGACCCTCCTGAAAGCAACCGATGGATTCAACTTGAACAATTTGATCGGTGCGGGTGGTTTCGGTTCTGTGTATAGAGGAGTTCTTGAGCACGAAGAGAGGTTGGTGGCTGTTAAGGTGCTTGATCTCAACCGCCAAGGGGCATCCAAGAGTTTCATGGCAGAGTGTGAAGCCCTGAGAAACATCAGGCACCGGAATCTAGTCAAAATCGTGACCGCTTGCTCGAGTGTGGATTTCCAAGGCAATGAATTTAAGGCTCTCGTGTACGAGTTCATGAAGAACGGTAGCCTTGAGGAGTGGTTGCACCCACTTCCTGCCCTTACTGCAGTCCCGAAGACCTTAAATTTTCTGCAGAGACTGAACATTGCGATCGACGTGGCTTCAGCCCTGGAGTATCTTCATCACCACTGTGGGGCTATGGTTGTTCACTGTGATCTTAAGCCGAGCAATATCCTTCTCGATGATGATATGACTGGGCATGTAGGCGACTTCGGTTTAGCAAGAGTTTTCACAGATACGCACGTAATGGACACTGCAAATATGTCGAGCTCCATTGGAGTGCGAGGAACCATTGGTTATGCCGCACCGGGTAATCAATGCTATTGCTTTATTATTTGATTTTTGAATGCTAAATATTTTTCTAACAAAAAAAGAAGCTATTTTTACAAATCCAATAGGCTTACAATCAAATGAACTGTGCTTGAAGAGTATGGTACGGGAAGCGGAGTTTCGAAGGAAGGTGATGTATACAGCTACGGAGTCCTTCTACTGGAGATGTTTACCGGGAAGAAACCCACGGATCAGTTGTTTACGGAGGAACTCACCCTTCACGATTACTGCAAGGCAGCTCTGCCTGGAAGAGTGGCAGAAATTGCAGACCCGGTACTGCTGGGCGAAGGCGAACATAGGAAGTTTCAGGAGTCCATGGTCATGATATTCCAGATAGGGTTGTCATGTTCCATGGAATCACCGATGGAACGGATGAAAATCAGTGACGTGTCGGCACAACTGCGTTCGATCAAAAGCAAGCTCTTCAGACTTGAACGGAGGGGATGAACTGCATGTAATAGTACAACCAGAAGCCCGGTCTGCAGAATCATTTTCATTACAAGTTCATGTCTTCTTTTACGTTCTTCGATCCAACAACTACTTATATTTGCTTTGTATGGTCTGTAGATCACTTTCCACGTGTGGCAATGTATGCTTGGTGAAGTTGCAGCTTGGTATCCGACTACTGCTCTTTGTTGGTCAATTTCCATCGAGCTTCACTCTCCATGTAAAATTGTCTCGACCGTTGCATTTATCAATATGGATGTGGTTTTATGATATCCAGTTGGCTTAAAGCTTGGAAAAAGTATAAACTTCTAACCTGAGGATCAGCCAAGGTTGTCTATCGACAAAAACACAGAGATGGCACAGTTTGGGCGTGCCTTAGAAGTCATGCATTTTGGATTTAAAGTGCAAGCACGCAAGCTTTTGAACAGCGGGCTCGATTCGAATCGTCATTTGTTTCAAGCCCGCCCTGCACGAGTCAGGGTCTACCCCCCCTTTCCCACTTGACCCGCAAAGAGACCTCGACCTGCAACCTCCTAATCCATGGAGATGGAGCGGACGACCTCTCTATTCAAAGCATTCTGCCTTTACTTATATGCTACTTTCCCTCCTCTCCTCTTGATCTCCTGATACTTGTGACGTGTGTTGTGGTGTAGACCAAAGTTTGGAGATTTGGTGACGATGAGGAGTTAAGGATGGTGAGGGACAGCCGACGCTTGCAACAGCAACATTGCCGGTAACGAAGTGTTACGAGCAGACTTATCTGCAACAAATTAATAGTTCTTCCAGAGGGTCTGATTGTAATAAAGACAAATGGTAGACAATTACTGCAATTAGTTCATAGTATGGGGGCTGAAGTGTTAAGTCTTGTTAGGCTGTTATTTTGCCAACGACCTCCTTACCAACGTGCTCTGTATAAAAACTGCAGAACAGAGCCTATGAAGGTTTGCTGAATAATAAGAAAGTCAACTCCCTTCTTCTCTGAACTCTTCTCTCGACCCTTCTCTCTTCTTCTTCTGTTCCTTCTTCATACTTTTCACACGGACTCCTACCATTTTGGTATCAGAGCCTACGCTCCTTGGCTTCCATGGCAGAAACCAGAGCACAGGAAGCACACCGCCTTGAATCTATGATACGAGACAATGAGCAAACGAACAACGAATTCCGTAGCCACACTGAGAAGTCCATGGATGACCTGCGCATCTTGATTACGCAGCTCGCCAACACTATTGCTCAGCTCTCCACAGTGGTCCGTGAACAGGCAGATCGACCTCGGCCTGCGGTCCGAACAGAGCACGTAGAACACAACTACCACAGCAAAACTCGTTTGAGTAAGTTAGAATTTCCTCGTTTCAATGGCGATTCTTTTACTCAATGGTTATATAAAAGTGAAAGGTTCTTCGAGTTTGATGGAACTCCCGAAGAGGAAAAGCTGCGAGTGGTGGTTATACATCTTGATGGAGATGCACTGGAATGGCACCGTGGACTCATGCGTGGAAGAACTGAGGAGGAAGGTCCCTTGACCTGGGACGAATATGTACAGGCTATGAGTGCACGATTTAGTCAACAAGCCTATGAAGATCCTATGGCTGATCTGGCCAATTTGACTCAAGAAGGTACGATACAAGAGTATATCAAACAATTCAGTTCTCTCCTAAATCGAGTGCAAATCTCAACAACATATGCAGTCAGCCTGTTCCTAAGAGGACTTAAGGGAGAAATTCAGCACGTTGTAAGGATGTTTCAGCCACAGAAACTTCACGACGCCTATTCCATAGCTCGCTTACAAGAGGCGGCATACGCATCTTATTGTGAAACCTCCAGTGCTGTTAGTATTGGTAAGAAGACATCTGCTCTGTCAATGGAAGCTGCTAAGGTAACTCCATTTCCAATTAAATCGACCTCTTCCTTTTCAAATGTGAGCAGTGGACATAGCCTTAAGTTGAGTGAAAAGGGACTGTTGCCCACACCAACGAATGTCAGGCCACTACCAGTTACCAAACCTGAATCAAACAAGACTGCTAAATCTTGGTTCAGCAAAGAGATGGATGAGAAAAGGGCTAAAGGCTTATGTTTCTGGTGTGATGAGAAGTATAGTCCTGCTCATAAATGTCCTAAGAAGCGGCTGTACCGGATAGAGGCTTATGAGATCGAACAGGAACGAAGCGAGGAGTTGGAAGAATTAGAGCACCTTGAAGCTTCCAATCCTGAAATTTCGATCCATGCCTTAACTGGGACACAAAACTTTCAAACAATGAGAGTGAGGGGTTCTGTAGGGAAGAAGGAGTTGCATATTCTCATTGACACTGGAAGCACTCACAACTTTTTGAATATAGACACAGGTCAGTCATTAGGCTGCAATCTGACTTCTATGTCACCTGTGAAGGTCACAGCAGCCAATGGCAGTCTTCTGTCTTGTGAGGCTCAATGCAAGTCCTTTACATGGAAGATGCAAGGAAAATATTATACAGCTGATGTACTTCTCATTGAATTAGATACCTATGATATGGTTCTTGGCGTGCAGTGGTTGGCACAACTGGGAGATATCACCTGGAACTTCAATAACTTGAGCATGAAGTTCACTCATGAAGGAAGGGAATGTATTCTGCAGGGAATACCTAAGCAAGGGGTTCAGTTGCTAAGCAGTGAAGGGCTGCAAAAGGCCTTGTGTAAGAAGGGACAAGTTGCCACCTTACAAATCTGTAGGCTCGAAGGAGTTAGCTGTTTCAGCATAACAGCTGAAGAAACTTCTAATCAGAATGAGGCCATACACTCCCTTTTGCTTGAATATAGTGATATTTTTGAAGAACCTAAGGGTTTGCCACCACGGAGGGCAAAAGATCATCAGATTATCTTGAAGGAAGGGGCTGACCCAGTGAAGGCTCGACCTTACAGGCATCCTGCCTTGCAGAAAGATGTTATAGAGCAAATGGTGAGTGAAATGTTACAGGCAGGAGTTATTCGACATAGCACAAGCTCTTTTGCATCTCCAGTGATATTAGTCAAAAAGAAAGATCACACTTGGAGGATGTGCATTGATTACAGGGCTTTAAACAATATTACACTGAAGGATAAGTTCCCAATCCCACTTATTGAGGAACTATTGGATGAGCTACATGGATCAGAGTATTATTCTAAGCTAGACCTTCGGTCAGGTTACCATCAAATCAGGATGGCTGAGGAAGATGTTTATAAGACTGCATTCAAAACTCATGAAGGGCATTATGAATTTCTCGTCATGCCATTTGGACTCACCAATGCACCATCCACCATCCACCTTCCAAAGTCTCATGAACCAAGTTTTTCAGCCTTATTTGCGCAAATTTGTCTTGGTTTTCTTTGATGACATCCTGGTGTATAGCTCTTCTTTACAGCAGCACTTACTTCACCTGCGAACTGTTCTTCAACTATTAAGGGAGCATCATTTATATGCTAAGCGAAGTAAGTGTTCATTTGGAGTGGCTCAGGTTGAGTACCTGGGCTATGTTGTGTCAAAAAATGGGGTTGCCACTGACCCAGCAAAGGTTCGAGCTGTGCGAGACTGGCCTACGCCCACCACTGTGAAACAGCTACGCAGTTTCTTGGGCTTAGCTGGTTACTACAGGCGATTTGTTCGTAATTTTGGAACCATCTGTCGACCCTTACACAATCTTCTCAAGAAAGAAGGGTTCCGTTGGTCTGAAGAGGCAGGAGCTGCATTTCAACAACTCAAGGCCGCACTCACTTCTGCACCAGTGCTAGCTGTTCCCGACCCCAGTAAAGTCTTCGAAATTGAGGCTGATGCCTCAGGAAGTGGAGTTGGTGCAGTCCTAATGCAGCAAGGCCAACCCATAGCTTATGTCAGTAAGACTCTGTCCCCTAGACATCAGCGACTCTCTGTTTATGAGCGAGAGTTGTTTGCCGTGCTTCATGCCATTAAAAAATGGCACCACTACCTCGTCAGTGGGCATTTTAAGATTCGTACAGATCATCAGAGCCTCAAGTTCTTATTAGACCAAAAGTTAAATACTCCGTTACAACAAAGCTGGTTACCCAAGCTGTTGGGCTATGATTTCGAACTTTGCTACAAGAAGGGGAAGGAGAACACAGTGGCAGATGCCTTGTCTCGTTTATCAGCTCCAGAGCTTAATATCTTGTCTCTATCGACAGTCTCTACTGACTTGTTTGATCGAGTTAAGGCTTCTTGGTCTACTGATCCATTGTTACAAAGGTACTTCGACAACCTTCAGCAAGGACTATCTATTCCCTCGAAGTATTCTTGGGTTAATGGTCAATTACGGAGGAAGGGAAGGTTAGTTGTGGGCTGTGACCCTCAGTTGCAGCACAACATCATCAGCATGTTTCATTCCAGTGCCATTGGAGGGCACTCAGGTGTCACAGCCACCCTACATCGAGTGTCCCAGCTCTTCTATTGGAAAGGACTTAAAAGACAAGTGCGAGAACTTATTCGCCAATGTGACACTTGTCAAAGGAACAAGTACGAAACAGTGGCTATCCCTGGAAGGTTACAGCCCTTACCAGTCCCTGACGGCATCTTCACGAACATTGCCATGGACTTTATTGATGGGTTGCCCAGATCGGAAGGTAAAAATGTCATCCTTGTTGTGGTTGATCGGCTAACGAAGTATGCTCATTTCATTGGTTTAACCCATCCATATACTGCTTCTGGAGTTGCACGGGCATTTCTGGATTCTGTTGTTAAACTTCATGGGTTCCCACGTGACATTGTCAGTGATAGGGATCCAGTTTTCTTGAGTAGTTTCTGGACAGAGCTCTTTAAGGCTCAAGGTGTTACCCTTAGCCATTCCTCTGCATATCATCCCCAATCTGATGGGCAGTCGGAGGTCCTTAACAGATGTTTGGAGTGCTATCTCCGTTGTATGGCGGGAGACTTCCCTTCTCAGTGGTATCGCTGGCTTGCTCTAGCTGAATGGTGGTACAATACTACGTATCACTCTGCTACGAGGATGACTCCCTACGAGGCCTTGTATGGGCGAGCTCCACCCTTACATATTCCCTACATACCGGGTGATTCCAGGGTCGCAGCAGTGGATGCTCAGTTGACAGACCGCGAAATTGCCTTGGCACAACTTAAGCATCAGTTGCGACGCAGTCAGCATCGGATGAAGCAGTTTGCTGATAAACATCGGACCGAAAGACAATTTTCTGAAGGGGATTGGGTCTTCCTGAAGCTCCAACCGTATCGACAGCACTCGGTACAACGGCGTGCCTCCCACAAGTTGTCTGCTCGCTTCTATGGCCCTTTTCAAATCATTAAACGCATTGGATCAGTTGCCTACCAGTTACGACTTCCTGATGAGTCCAAGATTCATGATGTTTTTCATGTTTCTCTCTTAAAGAAAGCTCACGGTTCGATTACTCAAGTCACTCCCTTGCCTCGTGACTTATGTCCTACCAATGATTTGGAACCCGTCGCAATATTGGCTCGTCAGATGGTTCGTCGGGGTCGTATCGCTGCCACAAAAGTTTTGGTTCGTTGGTCATCTTCCTTGCCAGAAGATGATTCTTGGGAATTCTTATATGACCTCCAACTGCGTTTTCCTCATCTTCACCTTGGGGACAAGGTGGTTCTGAAGGCGGGGGAGATGTTACGAGCAGACTTATCTGCAACAAATTAATAGTTCTTCCAGAGGGTCTGATTGTAATAAAGACAAATGGTAGACAATTACTGCAATTAGTTCATAGTATGGGGGCTGAAGTGTTAAGTCTTGGTAGGCTGTTATTTTGCCAACGACCTCCTTACCAACGTGCTCTGTATAAAAACTGCAGAACAGAGCCTATGAAGGTTTGCTGAATAATAAGAAAGTCAACTCCCTTCTTCTCTGAACTCTTCTCTCGACCCTTCTCTCTTCTTCTTCTGTTCCTTCTTCATACTTTTCACACGGACTCCTACCACGAAGCTACATAAAGAGGAGGGTATCTCGAGCTCCGGTTGTCGGACAAAGGAGAGGAGAATAAAATAGGGACGGAGAGGAAGACTGACTGAGGATTGAGGAAGAGAAATATAGAGGAAGAAGACTGCCCATGGTAGCGGCAGACGTCTACTGAAAGAGGCGCGAACGCTGTCTAGAAAGAGAAACTGAGATTCCAATTTGAGAATAGGCTTTGTTTGATTGGGAAAAGGGTTTCTTTTTATGAGGGTTTGTAAAGAGAAATTGCTCGTCGGCGTTGCTCCGTTACATGCTCTGCCTTCTTCTCTCCTCCGATTGACGATCTCTGCTCAGAACTGCGACTGATTCCACATTGACAGACCTACTGACTCATCATCAGCGGGTAATTTTTGGTTCCGATTCTCCCCAGTCGCTGTCTATTTAGCAAATCCGTGGACTTTAAATTCCTGTGATTGTTGATGGTACACTTCTTCTGCTTTAACTTTCCTTCCAGGGGAGATGGATGTTCCCTTGCTGATGGATAAACTGTCTTCAACACCCACTGCTAATCCGTGAGTTCACACTACCTGATTATGCCGTTAGATTGTTCAGATGGTTAATGATCGGCCTTTCCTCCTGAAAATTTGCTTCTGAACCCACAAAGCAGTTAATAGAGTATAGTATGGAATTCAGGTCCTTAGATGGTCTGGGACATGATTGCAAATCAAATCGCTCCTTTTAATCACTGAATTTTGGCTGTAAACTCAAGAGTATTTTCTGACCATGTGCGTGAAACAGGGGACAGACCTATGCGGTTCTTGTAGCGATGGGAAGTTTCAATCCTCCTACTTATATGCATTTATGACTGTTCGGTGAGTTCCCATTGCCCAGCATGCTGCTTTTCTTTCGCACTTTAAAAAGATAAACAGCATATGGAGCTATGACAATCAAAGTATTCTGTCTCACCATCATTCAAGTTTTCATAATCCAGTATGAGTGTATTGTTCTTTTCTGGTCACCCAAAACGAAATGCATCTGGATTAGAAAGTTGCTTTTTCCACTATACCTTTAAAATATAAAACAAGAAGCCGTTGCACATGTTGGTTGCTTCTGAGTATTGATATTATTCGCATGGAGGGAGTACTCTTGAATTTTCATCAGGCATTTAAGTTGTTGTTCCAAACTTGTAATTGTTATTTCAATGGTTAGAGCGGCCAAGGGATGCACTGAATGCAGCAGGATATTGTGTCATTGGGGCTTATATGTCACCTGTTAATGATGCATACAAGAAAGAGGTATGCCTTAAGTGTTGATGAACCATCAGTCAAATACCTAAACCTCTTGTATCATTAAGAGAAAGGGATAACCTGTCAGGTACTATGTGGTAGCTGCAAAAATGATTCACGGTGAAGATATTGATTATGAAAATAAGCTACTTCTAAAATTCTTCTTATGTGTGTGGTATCCAATTTTGTTGCTTGGCATTTGAATGATGTGTTAAAGCAAACACCTTTTCGGTCTCTCAACCAATCTCTTCTTTTTCAAGCATGGAATGAAACTGGTGCTTGTGGGGCCTCAAATCTGCTGAACATCGTATCCAGTTATGTCGATTGGCCGCCAGAACTTCTGACTTTATAATGGTTGACTCATGGGAGGTATCCCTCTATTTCTATTCCCTCATTTCTTGTAAATTTACATTCAGGAATTTTATTTACTTTAACTTTCATGCCAGCAAGTTTTGATTAGATGATGCATCCTTTTTACATTGGGACCCATTTGAAATTCAAAGCTGTTATAACAGGCAAGTCAGAGTACCTATCAGCGGACCATAACTGTACTATGTAGAATCAAGAATTGCTTGTGCCGGGAAAGGCTGCTATCGGAGGGTAACCTTTAGCAATATCTCCATCTTCTCTTTGATCCAAGAGATTGAGCTGCAAATATAGATCCATGGTTGCAAGAGGAATGTAATTATCTTCCGATTGCATGTAGATTCCCTGAAAGTCATGCTCGTCTGCGGTTCTGATCTGCTTCAGTCCTTTGGCATACCTGGTGTTTGGATCGCGGAGCAGGTAAGAAGTTTCTGCCTTGTTTTTCTCCTTGTACTGCAACAGTGACTTGGTTTGCTGCAAATAATAAATAATGAGCTTTGTATATTCTTCTTGTTTTGTGCACTAAAGCTGTGAAAACGAATTAGTAACAAGTGAATAAAATCAGGAAAATGCCATTCTGTTTCTGCAGGTGAATATTATTTGCGGGGAATTTGGTGTGGTTTGTATTCGCAGAGAAGGACAGGATGTCGAGAAGATAATAACTAATGACGAGATTCTGAGCAAACACTGGGTAAACATAGCTTCTTAGCTTCCACATGCATTCTCTACTATGCTATCCCCACTCATATTTGTTGAGAACTTCTGTAGTTTTGTGGGTGCAGAGTTACCATGCAGGTAATAAACAGATTGTTTGGAATATATGCCATCGGGTTGACCAAATTCTTATGTAATCATTCATAAGTTCAGAGTAATCCTCTCATGTTGATAGTATAATGGTTGGTCTGGTCCAGATCTGAATGACATGTCCTGCATTTCAAATTTTAAGAAAATGAAGATGATTTCCCCCAATTTAGCAGACCAAAATAGCATGGACACTTGGCTCTTTTAATGCCTCTAAGGTGGTTGCATTATATTTCCCATCAGGTAAACATCAAAGTTGTGCCTGAACTCATGCCTATTCAGATTAATTCAACAAGGGTGAGTTAAAATCTAACCTTAAAATCATCAATTCTTTGTGTAGCACAGACAGGATGCCCTTTGAAGTTCATGTATAGCTTGGTGCGACCAAGGAGGAGCCTCTTCAAAGCATCCTGGCTTTATGCCGAAAATGTAGATCTCCATCAACGATTGAATCGAACCCTGTCAAGCATCCGATCCATATCAATCAACTCCTGCCGATCACATCTCGTGAAACAATGCAATTAGACATTTACTACATCAAGTGGCCTGTCATTTCAATATTGTACAGGTCTAGTGATAGGCCGGATGAGCTTGGCTGCAATAATTTGTAGGCTGTCTGCGGTCCGTTCCACAGACAACACAACATTAATATATTAGATTAGAACATTCTTATATCAAATTTTTTACTTGCATAAAATTAAAGAGAAAAATGAAAGAAAAAATCATGCTGACCGGTCAATCAGGCTGAAGCCCAACGTCGAAGTTACTTATTTAACCCTCCGATGGAAGCGTTCATGAATTTATAGTGGGCCTCCTTTATGGCCCTCAGCTTCAGCCCAGGCCCCAAATCAAGCCCATAATTTATTTTTTGTATTTTAAAAAAAGCCAAAAAAAAAACGAAAATGCAGGGGGGCAGCTCTATCACTGTCACTGTCAGTTCTTTCTTCGCCACTCAAGACTCATCCATAGCTGAAAGAGAGCGAGCTCGAGAGCTGGAGAGAAGGGAGTGTCTTTGGAGAATGGCGGCTTCTTCAATCACAGCGAAACTGCTCCCTCCTCCTCCAGTTCCCAATCCTTCTGCAGCATCCGCAAGAGCCAAGCCTCTCTGTCTCTCTCTCCCATCCTACTCCGTTGGTGCATCGAAGCTCACGAGTTTCGGACGGTTTCCGCTGCTCCAGAAGCTTTGGAGTCCCAGGAAACGGTAGACGGTCCTGACGCCTCTGCAGCTGAGGTATGCCTATCTGTCCCTGTTCGCTCTTCCGTTCCTCCAGTTTCTCTCTTGTGCTCAAGCTCTGCCGGGTTGCTGAGGAAATGTGGGTTTCAGTGTTGTAGAATTCAATGCTTTTGTTTTTGGTAGATTTACTTGTATGATTACGACTTGTGCCGAGTGCGAGCTTCAAACGGCATCTGTAGTTTAATTATTTCATGAAGGACAAGCCAATGGAATTAGTGCTAAAATTGAGGGGGCATTTTTAAGAAAAATCCAATCGTTCATGTGGTTCTTTCCTGCCAAATCATAGCGGTTTAGAGTTAGATGGTGAACCAGCTTATATGCTGGGTTGAATCTACGGATTAAGGTGATGTCTTAGAGTTGAGCTTCATTGCCTTACTATACTGAGCCAGTCAATGAGTTCGTGAATGTTGCAATGTATTAATTTCACTTCAACCAACATTGAAAGAAGTCGTGGCTTACATTACATTGAATGGGCAAATTGTTTGGTTTCTCTTTACAAGTTTGGCTAGTTTACCCAGTGCCCAATCTTTGAGTTCAGTTTGATTGGCTTCATTCATAGAAAAGCTTATTTAAGTGATTTGGAACTTCTGGCAATAGCCAGGAACAACTTTGGTGGGAAGTTACCTGAAGCTATAGGTAACCTATCATCCAAGTTGAGCATATTAGACATATCAGCGAATCAGTTATCCGGGAATTTCCCTGCTTCAATAGGGAATCTCCACAACCCAGAATTCTTAATTATTGTAAATAATTCTTTCATGGGTGGCATTCCTCGCTCCATTGGGAATCTCTGGAAACTCAAGAGACTCGGTGCAATGGAGAACAGATTCAGTGGGAAAATCCCATCTTCTTTGGGGAAATGCCAGAAGTTGTTAGCTCTTGATTTGTCTAGCAACCAACTCAGTGGAAACATGCCATTGGAACCTTTTAGTATCACGTCCCTGTCAATACTTCTTGATTTTTCCCAGAACAATTGAGTGGTCCACTTCCAAGAGAGATTGGCAATTTAAAGCAACTGACTAGCCTATGCGCATCCGGGAACAAGCTGTCTGATGAGATCCTGAGTAGTCTAGGCGAATGTACTACCTTAACAGAACTAGTCATTGAGCACAATTCATTTCAAGGAAATATATCCTCATTTCAGGGATCCTTGACGCGCACAGAATTAATAGACCTCTCAAGCAATAATTTTTCTGGCCTATTCCTTCCTGTCTTGGGAAGTTTCAGTTCCTGGAGGACTTGAATCTATCTTTCAACCACTTTGAGGGTGAGGTGCCAAAGGAAGGCATCTTCCAGAATGCAAGCGGTGTTTCACTTCAAGGGAATGACAAGATCTGTGGTGGCATTATGGAACTAAATCTTCCACCCTGCCCCTCGAACATACCAAAGCGCTCATCTTCTACGTCCCGGAAGCTGGTAATTATACGTGTTTTCACGATTGTAGTCGTGGTGGCTATTGCAACATCATTGTTGGCAGTTTACTTCTTGAGGAAAAAGGGCAGGCGGCCTTCTATGGAGACCATGTCATTGGGCGGTCTTTGGCAAATATCCTATGAGACCCTAATGAGAGCAGCCGGTGAGTTCGGTCCGAACAATTTGATTGGCGTGGGTGGTTTCTGTTCTGTGTATAGAGGAGCTCTTGAGCACAAAGAGAGGACGGTGGCTGTTAAAGTGCTTGATCTCAACCGCCAAGGGGCATCCAAGAGTTTTATGGCAGAGTGTGAAGCCCTGAGAAAAATCAGGCACCGAAGTCCAGTAAAAATCATAACCAGTTGCTCGAAAATGGATTTCCATGGCAATGAATTTAAGGTCTTTTGTACGAGTTCATGAAGAACGGTAGCCTTGAAGAGTGGTTGTATCCACATCCTACTGCACTCCCGAAGGCCTTAAATTTTCTGCAGAGATTGAACATTACAATTGACGTGGCTTTAACACTGGAATATCTCCATTACCATTGTGGGTTTAGGGTGTTTCACTGTGTTCTTAAGCCAAACAATATCCTTCTTGATGACGACATGAATAGGCATGTAGGCGACTTTGGTTTAGCAAGGATTTTCACAGCAACACACATTACGGACACTGCAAACATGTCGAGCTCCATCGTAGTGAGAGGAACCATTGGTTATGCTGCGCCAGGTAGTTAATGATAATGCTATTTTCGTTTGTTTTTGAATGCTAAATATTTTTTCTGCAAATCCAATATGCTTAATATCAAATGAACTGTGCTTGAAGAGTATGGTATGGGAAGGGAGTTTCGAAGGAAGGTGATGTATATAGCTACGGGGTCCTCCTATTGGAGACGTTTACAAGAAAGAAACCCTCTGATCAGTTGTTTACAGAGACGCTCACCCTTCACGATTACTGCATGGCAGCTCTGCCTGGAAGAGTGGCAGAAATTGCAGACCCGGTGGGGATGTGCGAAAGAGAACACAGGAAGTTTCATGAGTCCATGGTCATGATATTCCAGATTGGAGTGTCATGTTCCACGGAGTCACCAAGGGAACGGATGACAATCAGTGACATGACAGCCCAACTATGTTCAATAAAAAACAAGCTCCTTCAGTTAGAAGGAGGGGCATGTGAAGAGTACAACTGAAAGCCCAGTCTGTAGAATCATTTTCATCCTCAGTTCATGTTTTCCTTTACTTTTGTCGATCTGAAAAGTAATGATATTTGATTTTTTTGATCTGTAAATCTCTTTTCATGCGAAATGATGGGTGCTTGGTGAAGTTACATCTAAGTATCTTACTAAAGATAATTCGATTGATAGTCTAGTGGACTCTGTTCATGGACTCTCGGATTACATGGTTAGGATAATGTTTATCATTCTATCCCCATTGTGAACTGTTGGTATTGAGCTTAATTTTTAGCCCTTCTAGTTCTGCAAAGCATACAACAATACAGCATGCATAGCTTTGAATTCAATGCCCTTCTCCTTCTAAGCCACTGAAGCACGCCAGGAGAACCCTCTGCCCGAACTCCTTGTCCTTACTATAATAACAGGGTACTCGTTGTCCTTCTCATGGTATCAAGCATCGAAGTTAATCAGTTATCCAGGAATATCCCCACTTCAGTAGAGAATGACCATAACATAGAATATTTATAACCAAATTCCATAATTTCCCTTCTTCTGATTGCAATCTTCTCTGCTTGCTGTCTCATTATGCTTTCTTGTTTTCATATTTTGACAGCTTGGTTAAGCCTGGTGGCATATTAGTGCACAATTTGCTCCATTGATTCTGAAGAGAACCAGGAGAGAGCCACTGCATTCCTTATTTGAATCTTTGATTAAGGTATTGCGACTTCTTTCCAATGAAAGGGCAAATCAAACGCCTTTCAAGTTGAGAATTTCCCAGTGGATGTGAACATGATATTTGATTTTATGTGTTTGATGTCAGGAACTCAGCTTAGATCCTGCTGACTGGTATTCCCCCAGTAACCTTCTACTGAGAGAGGTTTCCGCTAGTAAGCACCTCCTCGATGGGGCCTTGGCTGCTCATCTTGTTCCGACTTTGTGAAACTTAAACTCAGAGTATGAATCCGTCGAACACAAGGATTGCTTACTGTTACCCAGAAGAAAAAAAATGGGTGTATGGGGAGAACCAAATCTTCACCCTGGTAGCTGAGTATGAGTCTGAGCCCCGTTACTCGATGATCAAACACTCTCTTGTAAGCATGAAGAAGGCTTCCTTGCAGTGATCCTCTCAAAGTTTTCAGCTGCAAGCTATGTCCATTAATGATTTCTAATATATGTGCCGGTGCTAAATAGTGGCTGAAACCATTGGAGGGTTTCTCCAGGACTACATGCTCGATCACATAAGAGCGATAGCCTTGGCTTAGATTGAATCTTCTTGTGGATATTCTTTGCTCTTGCAGTATAACATTGACAGGGAAGCAGCCACCTGATGTCTTATGGTTCCATCCCCATCCTCTGTCAGCACGTACGGAAGCCTGTAGGGTTCTGGAACGTGACCGGTTCCAGACCATTTCGCACCCCAGGAATACTAGAATTTTCCTTGTTAGCAGAGGCTTTTATCTTATTTTATTAGGATTTTTCCCCCTTAAGTAGTTCTTCATAGTATTAAAATATTCCTCAAACTCCATGGGATCAGGGGAACGATGACATTCTCCAAACTCCTGGACATGAATTCTTGTGGGGATGAATATTGATACAAGCCTCAAGCACTTGGATGGCAGTGATAGCGAGTCGTGTGTGGGGCTGCACGTTTAAGAGTCATCAACTACCTAGCATTGACCTTGGCCACTTCTCCAAGTCGTGATTTACATAAAGGCTCGTTATGGAGTGGGGGCCCCCATGAGAAATAATGCTGTGAAACTGGTCATGGAGCTACGCGTACAGATCGGTTTATAGACTGATGAACATTTCCATGAGCGCATGAGAAGGTTGGGTCAAGACTTCTCCAAGTTGTGATTGATTTAACAGTCTTGTTATGAACTGGGGCCCTCCGGGAAAAAAAGATGCTGTGTAATGGACATGGAGCGATGCCGTGTGGATCGGTTTGTAGACCGATGAATATTCCATGAGTGTGTGCGTATGTTGGGTCAAGACTTCCAAGTTGTGACTGATGTAAATGCTCGTCATGAATTCGGGTCCCCATGAAAAATAGTGCTGTGGAACGGACATGGAGCAACACCATACAGATCGGTTTATAGACTGATGGATATTCCACGAGCACATGCGTATATTCTACATGAATGTGTATATGTGTGTGTATATACATATGCTGAATCGATGTATGCAATAATGCGACTGACCTAACAGCGCAATCAGGTCTTGGTAGTGGAAAAGATTTGGTCCCACAGCCATAGCAAAGATTTAGAAAGTTGCCATCTGTGGAAAATATCACTGACTTGACTTTGATGCAGCTCTCAAATCGTGTTAAAGAAAAAAGGATTAAGAAAAGAAAAGCTATTACTCACGGCAGAAATTTACTGAACACTGGAATCTGGTCGGATGATCAACACCATCGACAACATAAAACTACAAACTGCATCAAATATGAATTGCAGAGACGTCAAATGCCAAAAATGTACGAAATCCTGTCGAGTTTCAACATTTCTTAGTCCTAAAGAAGGGCCAACTTCACCTGTCGTTATCAGGAAAGACTGGGTCAACGATCCGACCACTGTCCATTTATGGTTGGTCAGAATGAAAGTCGTATCCGCAGTCTGCCTAGTTTAGATGATTCAACCTCTTCCGTTCAACTCGAACTTGGATAAACTTTTATACATTGACTGTGATACACACGCAAAGAGAAAAAGAGAGAGTTGCCCCACCAATTATTCCAGAGATGGAGCTTTAAGGACCGACCCTGAATCCTTGCAGATTGTTAGAAAAAGTTGAATTTTTCCTCCAGAAGTGTCATTTTTCCTTATTGGCCCAAGGCTTTAAGTATCCGCTTAAAATGTTCCAGTTCCACATGAAAAAAATAAACCCGGGAGAAAAAACAGATCCATTTCAAGTTATAGCCATGTATTCCACCAAATTCTGGTCAGTAGCCATTTTTATAACATGTTACACCGTCACGGGCATTTACAACTCCACTGTTGGAGCAGGCACCACCTGGAAAAGCAACGAGACCGATCGCGAAGCACTGATAGAATTCAAGCGAACGATATCCCATGACCCTCTTCGAGTGTTGGACTCATGGAATGATTCGATCCACTTCTGCCAGTGGCCGGGCATAACATGCAACCTTCGGAGACAGCGTGTGTGTGACCCATCTAGAACTCCCATCTCTGAACCTGGTAGGCTCTCTGTCTCCTCATGTTGGAAACCTGAGTTTCCTTAGGTTCTTCGATATCCAAGACAACAACTTCAATGGGGATATTCCACCAGAGATAGGCAAATTTTTCAGGCTAAGGTACCTGGTCCTACAGAACAACTTGTTCACGGGTGAATTCCATGGTAATATCTCAGGTTGCGCTGAGCTCAGGGCCTTAAGAATCGGCAACAATATGATTGTTGGTCCGGTCCCTCCCACTCTAGCCTACTTATCAAAGCTCCAACACCTTTCTATGTATGGGAATCACTTGTCCGGAAACCTGCCTGAAGTCTTCGGGAACCTGTCCTCCTTGGAGAGAATCTCTGCAACGTCTAATAATTTAACTGGAAGGCTTCCTGCTTCGGTTGGTCATATGCAAAAGCTAAAATACGTCTATCTAAGTGGTAATAAGTTCACGGGAACCATTCCTCCTGCATTCTTCAATATATCCTCTCTTATAGACATTGAATTCGCTGCCAACAAACTCGAGGCTGTCCTCCCTCAGGATTTGGGACTAAAAATCCCAAACCTTCGGTTTTTGAATGTTGCTAACAATTCTTTCTCTGGGTCCATTCCTACCTCGATATCCAATGCCTCAAACCTAATAAGGTTCATGATCGTATTGAACAATTTTACCGGAACGGTGCCTTTTTTGGAGAATTTGAATCAGCTGCAATGGTTAAGCATTTCCGCAAATCAGCTGGGAAGTGGGGGCATGGACTATGACTTGAGATTTGTCGAGTCGATCAACTCAACCGACTTGGAACTTCTGGCGATAGCCCGGAACAACTTTGGTGGGAAGTTACCTGAAGCTATAGGTAACATGTCATCCAAGTTGAACGTATTAGACATATCAGTGAATCAGTTATCTGGGAATGTCCCCGCTTCAATAGGAAATCTCTACAACCTAGAAATTTTAACTATTGTAAATAATCCTTTCATGGGTGGCATTCCTCACACCATCGGGAATCTCTGGAAACTCAAGAGACTCGGTGCAAAGGAGAACAGACTCAGCGGACAAATCCCATCTTCATTAGGGAATCTGACGATGCTAACAGTGCTTGATCTATCTGAAAACTACTTGAACGGGACAATCCCATCGAGTCTTGGGAAATGCCAGAAGTTGTTAGGTATTGATCTGTCCAGCAACCAACTCAGTGGAAACGTGCCACTGGAACTTTTTAGCATCTCATCCCTGTCAATACTTCTTGATTTTTCCCAGAACCAATTGAGTGGTCCACTTCCTGGGGAGATCGGCAATTTAAAGCAACTTACTAGCCTATACGCATTCGGGAACAAGTTGTCGGGTGAGATCCCGATTAGTCTAAGCGAATGTACCAGCTTAACGGAACTAGCCATCAACGACAATTCATTTCAAGGAAACATATCCTCATTTCTGGGTTCCTTGACGAGCACAGCAGTAATAGACCTCTCGAGCAATAAATTTTCTGGTCCTATTCCTGCCTATCTTGGGAAGTTTCAGTTCCTGGAGTACTTGAATCTATCTTTCAACCACTTTGAGGGTGAGGTGCCAAAGGAAGGTATCTTCCGGAATGCAAGCGGTGTTTCACTTCAAGGGAATGACAAGATCTGTGGTGGCATTATGGAACTAAATCTTCCACCCTGCCCCTCAAACAGACCAAAGCGCTCATCTTCTACGTCCCGGAAGCTGGTAATTATACCTGTTTGCACGATTGTAGTCGTGGTGGCTATTGCAACATCATTGTTGGTGTTTTACTTCTTGAGGAAAAAGGGCAGGCTGCCTTCTCCGGAGGCCACGTCATTGGGTGGTCTTTGGCAGGTATCCTACGAGACCCTAATGAAAGCAACCGATGGGTTCAGCTCAAACAATTTGATTGGCGTGGGTGGTTTCGGTTCCGTTTATAGAGGAGTTCTCGAGCACGAAGAGAGGACGGTGGCTGTAAAAGTGCTTGATCTCAACCGCTGAGGGGCATCCAAGAGTTTCATGGCAGAGTGTGAAGCCCTGAGAAACATCAGGCATCGGAATCTAGTCAAAATCGTAACTGCTTGCTCAAGTGTGAATTTCCAAGGCAATGAATTTAAGGCTCTTTTGTACGAGTTCATGAAGAACGGTAGCCTTGAAGAGTGGTTGCACCCACTTCCTACACTTCCCGCAGTCCCAAAGGCCTTAAATTTTCTGCAGAGGCTGAACATTGCGATTGACGTGGCTTCAGCACTGGAGTATCTCCATCACCACAGTGGGGTTATGGTGGTTCATTGTGATCTTAAGCCGAGCAATATCCTTCTTGATGACCACATGAATGGGCATGTAGGCGACTTTGGTTTAGCAAGGATTTTCACAGATTCACACACTGCGGACACAGCAAACATGTCGAGCTCCATTGGAGTGCGAGGAACCATTGGTTATGCCGCACCAGGTAATCAATGCTAATGCTATATTATTTGATTTTTGAATGCTAAATATTTTTCTAACCAAAAAAAAAAAAAAAAGAAGCTATTTTCTCGAATCTAGTATGCTCACAATCAAACGAATTGTGCTTGAAGAGTATGGTATGGGAACCGGAGTTTCGAAGGAAGGTGATGTATATAGCTACGGAGTCCTCCTATTGGAGATGTTTTCCGGAAAGAAACCCACCGATCAGTTGTTTACAGAGACGCTCACCCTTCACGATTACTGCAAGGCAGCTCTGCCTGGAAGAGTGGCGGAAATTGCAGACCCGGTGCTGACGTGTGAAAGAGAACGCACGAAGTGTCACGAGTCCATGGCCATGATATTCCAGATTGGAGTGTCATGTTCCATGGAGTCGCCAAGGGAACGGATGAAGATCAGTGAGGTGACGGTACAACTGCGTTCGATAAAAAACAATCTCGTCCGAGTTAGGAGGAGGGGATGAACTGTACTTATGAGTACAACTGAAAGCCCAGTCTGCAGAATAATTTTCATCCTCAGTTCATGTTTTCCTTTACTTTCTTCGATCAAAAATAAGATCAGTTCAGCTTTTCATGGGCAATGATGTGTGCTTGGTGAAGTTATGTCTTAGTATCTTACTAAAGCTAATTCGATTGATAGTCTCGTGGACTCTGTTCATGGCATCTCGGTTACGTGGACGGGATAATGTTTATCAATCTGTCCCTGTTGTGAACTCTTGATACTGAGCTTGATCTTTAGCCCTTCTAGTTCTAGCCAAGTATACAACAACAGAGCACGCCAGGCGAAACCTCTGCCCGAATTCCTTGTCCTTACGAAAATAACAAGGGTACTTATTTGTCACAACCTGAAAATTCGGTACCTAAATTTTTGATAATCCAAATAAGAAAACATAATCTGCTGTAAAACTTTTGAAAATTACGATCAAAATTACAGTTGCACATCAAATTAAAGAATACCAATACAATTCAATTCATTTAAATAAAATAGTAAAACTTTGTGGAATTCATTTCACAATTATTTTAGAACTCTTTAAATAAATCACTTGTAAAATTTTTTATTTACAATCAATCGTCTATATTCCTCCCATTTCCCCAAGCTCATGCCATCGACTTCATTCTCCTACCATCAGCCTCCCACAGCTCAATCCCACTCAACTCCTCTCTCTCTCTCACAGCTCTCGATCATTTTCCAACTCTCCATTCCTCTCACGCTTGTGTGTGTGTCTCTCTCTCACTCGAAAACGTTCATGTGGACGAACATAAGAGAGAGCTGAGACAAGATATAAACGTGGACTATAAGGCAGTGGGAGGCAGAAAATGGACCGAGGAAAGAAATTGTGGCCGGTGGGCTGGGGCTTATGGCCTTGGGCTTGCTTACCTTAGTGGGCTTAAGCCCAATTACTTTTTTTTTTTCCTTTTAAATTGGTGGTTAACGTCATCCTCCGAAAGCTGGTTTTGCTTAGGGTCTGTCATGTAAATTGAAATGCAGTAGACAGATGTGTGTTTTTTGGTACTTTAGGCTATTAATGATTTATTTGAACAGAATGACACTGTGGTGACAGGAGATGATTCGTTTACGATACCAAACGTGGAATGTCATGATTACTCGCAAGCTTGTGCTCCTGCCACTCTTTATTCTCATCCTTTGGTTCGTTGATAATTCATATCAAGAAGATCTCTTTTACTACTTGCTTGTACACTCTCCTCTACTCGTGCATTTTTTACTGGAACGCACCAACTCGGCGATGTCATCACCACATCAGTGCATATATATTCACAATTTTGCTGTAAGCTGTATTTTCCTCTCTCAATAAGAAGAAGCATCCTCTTTGAGTTTTATTAAGCGTGCATATAGTAATTGTTCCTCCAGGAAAGGAAAGCAGCCCATACAATTCTGACTAAATTTCGTCCTGCAACTTTATTCTACCTGACGTCGCTTTCAGAGAGCTGGAGACTTTGAAAAAGGGTTAGAAGACAACTTGAAGAAACAAGCACATGTTGCTAGCTTATGTTGCTGATACACTGCAACTCAGTTTGATAGATGTTGTTCTAATGGAAGCAGCCATCTGCATTCTCGTTCCAGCCTTCTCCTCTGTCAGCATGGAAGCCTGTAGAGTTATGGAGGACGATCGTTTCCTAACCATTTTCTAACCCAGCAGCTCTAGAATTTAACTTATCAGCATATGCTTTATCGAGTTTCCCCCCCTTCAGTTCTTCATAGTTTTATTAAATTCCTCTAACTCAGTGGTACCGATAGAAAGATGACATTCTCCAAACTCCAGGGGAATCCTAAATGCTTGATTGGCTTATCCCACATAAACCCTCATTTCTATGATTTCCTTTCCCTTCCCGCTCTGTTTCTGTCTGTCTTTGTTCTGTTTTTCCCGAAAGCAAAGGGGAAATATGTGTTCTGGTGGGCTAATTAACTTAAAAGGATAGATTTAAGGCTTATGGACTCCAAAATTTGCGGTCCAATGGGCTATATTAATTTATCCCACGATCAAACATGCACAGACATCTTAAATTAAAAAAAAAAAAATAGACGTTGCTCACAATAAGTCCGTCCTACCACTATAACATCTCAAAAATTTTTAAGATACAGAACAGTCCAGTAGATGCTATTCTAATGGAAGCAGCCACCTGAAGTCTTATCGTTCCGTCCCCACCCTCTTGTCCGCAGGGTCCAGGGAAGCCTGTAGGGTTCTGGGTCCGGGACCGTTTCCCAATCCGGCAATCCTAGAATTTTACCAGTCAACATGGCTTTATATCATTTCACTGAGATTTCTTTTTCTTGTTTTTTCTTTTACTTCAGTTCTTCATAGTTTTATTAAATTCCTCAAACTCCATGGCATCAGTGGAACGATGATGGTCACCAAACTCCAGGACAAATTCTATTAGGGTTGTGTATTGAAGCCGGATATAAGCATTTCGATTGCATTTGCAGTGATCTCAAATCGCGTGGTGGGGCAGCGCATTTTAAGAGTCATCAACTACTTAACCTTGACCGTGTCCAATTTTCTCCAAGTTATTAATTGACATAAAGGATGTTTGCTGTGGATTGGGGCCACCATGGAAAATCAATGATGCTGTGAAACTGGACATGGAGCAGTGCCGTGCAGAATGGTGTATAGAGCGACAATATTCCACGAGCACGCGCGTATGTTGTGGGGTCAAGACTTCTCCAAGTTGTGATTGATACAAAGGCTACTTATGGATTGGGGCCCGACGAAAAATGAGGCTGTGTAATGGACTTAGAGCAATGCCGTGCGGATCGGTGTTTTGACCGACGGATATTCCATGAGCGTCTGCATGCTTTGTGCATAGCAAAATATGTACATCCTCGATGTTAAGAATAATGTAACTTGCCTAACAGCACAGTAAGTCTTGGCAGTGAAAAACTACAGACTGCATCAAAGGTGAATTACAGGGACATGACATACAAGAATTGTAGAGATATCAGATGCCAAATATCGTCCCAAGTCCGGTCGGATTTCAACGTTTCTTAAGCGTAATGAAGTGCCAATTTCATCTGTATTTTTCAGGAAAGACTTGGGTCAACGATCAGACCACTGCCCCCTTTTTGGTTGATCATAATGAGATTTATATCCTCCGTTTAGAAAATTTGACATTTCTCCTCATTAAATAAAGGATCATATTTGAATTTTAAAAAGGAAACAAAAAATTCATGATTGAAAGAAGAGTTTTAAAGTCTTAAAGGTCTAAGTGACTCAAATTTGGATTAGTTATACTCGTTGAACCTTTTTTATATCAATGGCGATTAGTGTTATAAGAACCTACTAATCCACCGAACAATGTATTATATGGCCTAGGGCTCGCCATTAATCCCAAATACTGGCCCCTGTGAAGAGTTGAACCCTGGATCTAGTCTATTGTATGTCTATACTTGTTGAACTTTTACATATAAGATGTAAAAGTTTGAGCCTGCTCCTCTGTCAGCGTGGAAGACTATAGAGTTCTGGAGGGCGGTCGTTTCCTAACCGCTTTCTAACCAAGCAGCTCTAGAATTTAACCAGGCAGCATATGCTTTATCGAGTTTTACCTGGCCCTTAAATTCCTCTTAACTCCATTGTATCAATGGGAACGATGACATTCTCCAAACTCAAGGGCATAAAATTCTAGTAGGATTGTATGTGTGTATATATTTTTGATAATAAAGGTTGAATACTCTGGCACCAACCAGACTCTTACACATTGAGCTGAGCTCATCGTGGGTAGGGTTTCTGCCCCCTAAGGCCTCAAGGGATTAAATTCACAGGTGTGGGGATTTGATCTCCTAAACTAGGAGAGTACTCCATTACCCGCTCTGTCCACCCCGGCTATATCCCATGAGGTAGGATTGTATATTGAAGCTAGCCTTAAGCACTTTGATAGCTGCGAATTTGAGTTGTATGTGGAGCTGTGCACTTAACAGTTATCAACAAGCTAGCCTTGACCCTGTGCGCTTCTACAAGTTGTGATTGACACAAAGGCTCATTATGGATTGGGGCCCCCATGACAAATGATGCTGTGAAGCTCGACATGGAGCAATGCCGTGCAGATCGGTTTATAGACCAATGAATATTCCATGAGCAAGTGCATATGTTGGGTCAAGACTTCCAAGTCGTGGCTGATGTAAGGGCTCATTATGGATTGGGGCCCCCGTGAGAAATGATATGCTGTGTAATGGACATGGAGCAATGCCGTGCAGATTGGTTCACAGACTTATGGATATTCCATGAGCACATGCCTACATTTTACATGAATGTACTAGTGCAACTTACCTAACAGCACAATCAAGTCTTGGCAGTGGAAAAGAGATGGCCCCATCGCCGAAGGAAAGAGTCTAAAAGTTGCAATTCTGTGGAAAACATCACTGACTCAGCTTTGATGCAGCTGTAATTGTGTTATCAGGAGGGGGAAAAAAGGCCATTGCTCACTGCAGGTTATTTATAAATGATGGAAACTTATTCGGACACAATATAATTAGTTTGGATTATGGACATTATCCACAACATAAAACTATAAACTGCATCAACGGTGAATGACACAGACATCATTCAAGAATTGCAGAGGCATCAAATGCCAAAAATGTACTAGCCGTGTCAAGTTTCAACGCCTGGGCCCAATGGATTACTAGCTTCATCTGTCACTATCAAGAAAGACTTGGGTGTACTAATTAAAAAAAAAGAGAAAAAAAGAAAAGACTTGGGCCAATGATTGGGACCACTGTCCATTTTGGGTTGATCAAAAAATAGTCATACTAAATATTTGATATAGATTCTATTTAAATAAAATCTCGAATTCAAGTATTATAAATGAATGAAATCCATATTCGGAAGAAATTTAACCATTTAACGTAGGCTAATCTAACTCCATTTACTCCAAAAATGGAGCTTTTAAGGACCAATCCCGAATGATTCCTCATTCACTATTAAATGGACAGTGGATAGAGTTGGGGCTTTTAAGGAAAAATAGAAATTTTTTGCTCCAGTATTATCATTTTTCCTGTTTTGCACAAGGTGTCAGCTTAAAACGTTCCACTTCCACAATAACAGAACCATTTCAACTTATAGCCATGTACACCAAATTATGGTCAGTGATCATCTTTGTAACGTGCTACGTTGTTTTGGGCATTTACAGCTCCACTGTCAGAGCAGGCACAATCTGGAAAAACAATGAGACTGATCACGAAGCGTTGATAGCATTCAAGCGAAAGATATCTCACGACCCTCTTCGAGTGTTTGACTCATGGAACGATTCGATCCACTTCTGCCGGTGGCCGGGAATAACGTGCAACCTTCGGCGCCAGCGTGTGACCCATCTAGAGCTCCCGTCTCTAAACCTGGTAGGTTCTCTGTCTGCTCATGTTGGAAACCTCAGCTTCCTTAGGTTCTTCGTTGTCCACAACAACGACTTCACTGGGGATATTCCGCCAGAGATCGGCAAGTTATTCAGGCTAAAGTACTTGGCCCTAGGGAACAACTCACTTACTGGTGAATTACCCGGAAATATCTCAGGTTGCATCGAGCTTGGAGGTTTAACATTGGGCAATAATATGATTGATGGTCCGCTCCCTCCCACATTAGCCTCCTTGTCAAAGCTCCAAACCATGTCTATACATGATAATCACTTGACGGGAAACTTACCTGAAGTTTTGGGGAACTTGTCCTCCTTAGAGTTCATCTCTGCATCGACTAATAATTTAACTGGAAGGCTTCCCGACTCACTAGGTCGCTTGAAAAATCTACAGTACGTGTATTTGGGTGGTAATAAGTTCATGGGTACTATTCCTCCTGCATTCTTTAACATATCTTCTCTTATAGTCATTCAATTTCCTAAGAACCAACTTGGGGGTCTTCTCCCTCAGGATTTGGGATTCAAACTGCCAAACCTTCAGGTTTTGAATGTCGCTGATAATTCTTTCTCTGGGCCCATTCCTACCTCGATATCCAATGCTTCAAACCTAATAAGGCTCACGATCCCATTGAACAATTTTACTGGGAGGGTGCCTTCTCTGGAGAATTTGAATCAGCTGCAGTGGCTAAGCGTTGGTGCCAATCAGCTGGGGAGTGCGGGCATGGATGAGGACTTGAGATTTGTCAAGTCAATCAACTCTACCGACTTCGAACTTCTTGCAATAGAAGAAAACAGCTTCGGTGGGAAGTTACCTGAAGCTATAGGTAACATATCATCCAAGTTCTGGACATTGGACATGCAAGATAATCAGTTATCCGGGAATGTCCCCACTTCAATTGGGAATCTCCATAACCTAGAATATTTGGATATTGCGAATAACCAATTCGTGGGTGGCATCCCTGGCACTATCGGGAATCTCTGGCAACTCGTGGAACTTTCAGCATGGGGTAACAAATTCAGTGGAAAAATCCCATCTTCTTTAGGGAATCTAACGATGCTAACAATTCTTGGTTTAGATGGAAACTACTTGGATGGGACTATCCCATCGAGTCTTGGGAAATGCCAGAAGTTGATAGGACTTGACCTATCTGGCAACCATCTCAGTGGTAAGATACCGTTGGAACTTTTGAGCGTCATGTCACTGGCGATAGCTCTGCAGATTTCCCAGAACCAATTGAGCGGTCCACTGCCAACAGAGATTGGCAATTTAAAGCAACTGACTAGCCTATTCGCATCAGATAACAAGTTGTCTGGTGAGATGCCGAGTACTCTAGGCGAATGTACCAGCTTAACAGCACTACTCATCGACCACAATTCATTTCAAGGAAACATATCCTCATTTTTGAGTTCCTTGACGAGCCTGGAATTCATAGACCTCTCGAGCAACAATTTCTCAGGTCCCATTCCTGCCTATCTTGGAAAGTTCCAGTTCCTGGTGTACTTGAATCTGTCCTTCAACCACTTTGAGGGAGAGGTGCCAAAGGAAGGCGTCTTCCGGAATGCAAGCGGTGTTTCCCTCCAAGGGAATGACAAGATCTGCGGTGGCATTGTAGAGCTAAATCTTCCGCCCTGCCACTCAAACAGACCAAATCATTCATTTTCCACCTCCCATAAACTGGTATTTATACCAGTTTGTGTGATTGTAGTCGTGTTGGCTGTTGCAATATCATTGTTAGCATTTTATTTGTTGAGGAAAAAGGGCAGAGCGCCTTCTCCAGAGGCCCCGTCACTGGGCGGTCTTTGGCAAGTATCCTATGAGACCCTACTCAAAGCGACCGATGGATTCGACTCGAACAATCTGATCGGTGTGGGTGGTTTCGGCACTGTGTATAAAGGTGTTCTCGAGCACGAAGAGAGGATGGTGGCTGTGAAAGTGCTTGATCTCAACTGCCGAGGGGCGTCCAAGAGTTTCATGGCAGAGTGCGAAGCCCTGAGAAACATCAGACACCGGAATCTACTCAAGATCGTAACTGCTTGCTCCAGTGTGGATTTCCAAGGCAATGAATTTAAGGCTCTCGTGTACGAGTTTATGAAGAACGGTAGCCTTGAGGATTGGTTGTATCCACAACCTACTGCACTCCCCAAGACCTTAAATTTTCTGCAGAGACTGAACAATGCAATCGACGTGGCTTCAGCACTGGAGTATCTCCATCACCATTGTGGGGTTATGGTGGTTCATTGTGATCTTAAGCCAAGCAATATCCTTCTTGATGACGACATGAATGGGCATGTAGGCGACTTTGGTTTAGCAAGGATTTTCACAGACACACATGTTACAGATGCTGCAAACGTGCCGAGCTCCACTGGAGTGCGAGGAACCATTGGCTATGCCGCGCCGGGTAGTTATGATAATGCTATTTTTTTTTTTTGAATGCTAAATATTTTTTCTGCAAATCTGATTTGCTTACAATCAAATGAATTGTACTTGAAGAGTATGGCACGGGAAGCAGAGTTTCGAAGGAAGGTGATGTATATAGCTATGGAGTCCTCCTGTTGGAGATGTTTACTGGAAAGAAACCTACCGATCAGTTGTTTACAGAGACGCTCACCCTTCACGAGTACTGCAAGGCAGCTCTGCCTGGAAGAGTGGCAGAAATTGCGGACGCGGTGCTGATGAGCGAAAGAGAATGCAGGAAGTTTCACGAGTCCATGGTGATGATAATCCAGATTGGAGTGTCATGTTCCTTGGAGTCGCCAAGGGAACGAATGAAGATCAGTGACGTGACTGCACAACTACGTTCGATCAAAAACAAGCTCGTCCCAGTTAGAAGGAGGGGATGAATTGCATGTGAAGAGTACAACTGAAAGCCCAGTCTACAGAATCATTTTCATCCTCAGTTCATGTTTTCTTTTTTTTTTTTTTAATCTGAAAACTAATGCTATTTGCTTTGTTTGTCTGTAAATCTGTTTTCATGTGCAATGATGTGTGCTTGGTGAAGTTACGTCTAAGTATCTTAATAAAGCTAATTCCAATGATAGTCTCGTGGACTCTGTCAATGGCATCTCGGATTACGTGGTCGGGATAATGTTTATCACTCTATCCCTATTGAGAACTCTTGATATCAAGCTTAATGTCTAGCACTTCCAGTGCTAGCAAAGCATACAACAATACAGCACGCAAAGCTTTGAATTCAACGCACTTCTCCTTCTAAGCCACTGAAGCACGCCAGGAGAAACCTCTGCCCGAATTCCCTGTCCTTACGAAAATAACAGGGGTACTCATTTGTCACGATTCGAAAATTCGACAGAATTTTTCCCTGAATTTTGATAATCCAAATAAAAAAACATAGCATGTTGTAAGACTTTTGGAAATAACCATCAAAATTACAGTTACACATCATATTAAGTAATATAAATTCAATTCAATTTGTTTTAAAAAAATAGTAAAGCTTTTTGGAATTCATTTTACCATTATTTTAGAACTCTTTCAATAATTCATTTTTTAAATTTGTCATCTACAATCAAATGTCTATATTCCTCCCGTTTCCCCAAGCCCACGCCATCGACTTTGTTTGCCTACCATCATCAGCCTCACACGGCTCGATACCACTCAACCCTTCTCTCTCTCTCTCTCTCTCTCACAGCTCTCCATTCCTCTCATGCTTGTCGCTCTCTCACTCGAAAATGTTCATGTGGACGAACAGGAGAGAACTTAGACAAGATACATTCGTGGACTACTAGGCGGTGGGAGGCAGAAAATGGACCGAGTAAAGAAATTGTGGCTGGTTGGCTTAGGCTTATGGGTCTTGGGCCTGCTTACCTTAGTGGGCTTTAAGCCCAATTACTATTTTTTCTTTAAAATTGCAGTAACTTATACTCTTAATTATTTGTATATAAGTAAACGTCATCCTCCGAAAGCCGGTTTTGCTTAGGGTCTGTCATGTAAATTGAATTGCAGTAGATAGGTGTGTGTGTGTTTTTTGGTACTTCAGGCTGTTAATGATTTATTTGAACAGAATGACACTGTGGTGACAGGAGGTGATTCGTTTAGGATACCAAACGTAGAAGGTAATGATTGTTCGCAAGCCTGAGCTCCTGCCACTCTTTATTCTCATCCTTTGGTTAGTTTATAATTCAGATCAAGCAGATCTTTTCTACTATTTGCTTGTACACTCTCGTCGACTCGTGCATTTTGACTGGAATGCACCAAGTCAACGATGTCAACACCACATCAATGCATATATTCATAATTTTTCTGTACGCTACATTTTCCTGTCTCGATAAGAATAAGCATCCTCTGAGTTTCATCAAGCAGATAGTAATTGTTCCTCCAGGAAAGGGAAGCAGCCCACACAAGTCTGACTAAATTTTGGTCCTCCAACTTTATTCTACCTGACGTCGCTTTCAGTGAGCTGGAGACTTTGAAAAATTGTTAGAACACAACTTGAAGAAACAAGCACATGTTGCTAATAGTGAAGACTTAAGCTTATGTTGCTGATGCACTGATTACATGTATATCAAAGTGTTGTTGATACTGAACAATTCGATAGATGCAGTTCTAATGGAAGCAGCCACCTGAATTATCCTTCCAGCCTCCTCCTCTGTCAGCATGAAAGCCTGTAGAGCTCCAGAGGGTGATCGTTTCCTAACAGTTTTCTAACCCAGCAACTCTAGAATGTAACCTGGCAGCATATGCTTTATCAAGTTTCACCGCCCCCTTAAATTCCTCTTAACTCCATGGTATCAATGGGATCGATGACATTCTCCAAACTCAAGGGCATAAAATTCTAGCACGATTGTACATTGAAGCCAGCCTTAAGCACTTTGATAGCTGCGAATTTGAGTCGTGTGTGGGGCTGTGAATTTAAGAGTCATCAACCAGCTAGCCTTGACCCTGTCCACTTCTGCAAGTTGTGATTGATACAAAGGCTCATTATGGATTGGGGCCCCCATGATAAATGATGCTGTGAAGCTTGACATGGAGCAATGCCGTGCGAATCGGTTTATAGAGCGATGAATATTCCATGAGCAAGCGCGCATGTTGGGTCAAGACATCCAAGTTGTGGTTGATGTAAAGGCTCATTATGGACTGGGCCCCCCGTGAAAAATGATATGCTGTGTAATGGACATGGAGCAATGCCGTGCAGATTGGTTTACAGACTGATGGATATTCCATGTGCACATGCCTACATTTTACATGAATGTACACATATATGTACACATACATATATCTATCCCAATGTACGCAATAATGCAACTTACTTAACAGCATAATCAAGTCTTGGTAGTGGAAAAGAGATGGCCCCATCGCCAAAGGGAAGAGTCTAAGAGTTGCAGAGGCATCAAATGCCAAAAATTTCCAGTCCTGTCAAGTTTCAAAGTTTCTTGGCCCAGTGCAGTACTAGCTTAATCTGTCATTATCAAGAAAGACTTGGGTCAACGATTGTCTATTCACTGTCCATTTTTGGTTGATCAAAAGAAAGTTGTATTAAATATTTGATGTATATCATTTTAAATAAACTCTTGAATTCGAGTATTATAAATTAATAAAATCCATATTTGGAAGAACTTAAACCTCATAAAGTAGGCTGATCTATCTCCATTTATTCCAAAAGTGGAGCTTTTAAGACCAATCCTATATTATTTCTCACTCACTATTAAATGGGAGAGTGGATGAAGTTAGGGCTTTTACCTGACAGACTCAAGGGTTATAAGACCTCCACCCACGAAGAAATGTATGTCTTGTGATTCGAACCCAAGAGGTCTGGGTAGACCTCCCCGCGTCCGACCAGTGCGGCTGTTCCCATGGGCGTATTATCATTTTTCCTGTTTTCCACAAGGTATCAGCTTAAAACGTTCCACTTCCACAATAACAGAACCATTTCAGCTTATAGCCATGTACACCAAATTCTGGTCAGTGACTGTCTTTCTAACATGCTGCGTTGTCTTGGGCGATTACAGCTCCACTGTCAGAGCAGGCATGACCTGGAAAAACAACGAGACCGATCACAAAGCATTGATAGCATTCAAGCAAAAGATTTCCCATGACCTCTTCGAGTGTTTGAATCATGGAATGATTCGATCCACTTTTGCCAGTGGCCTGGCATAACGTGCAACCTTCGGTGCCAGCGTGTGACCCATCTAGAACTACCATCTCTAAACCTGGTAGGTTCTCTGTCTCCTCATGTTGGGAACCTCAACTTCCTTAGGTTCTTCGTTGTCCACAACAACAACTTCAATGGGGGTATTCCATCAGAGATTGACAAGTTGTTCAGGCTAAAGTACTTGGCCCTAGTTAACAACTCGTTCACTGGTGAATTCCCTGGAAATATCTCAGGCTGCATCGAGCTTGGAGCTTTAACATTCGACAATAATATGATTCATGGTCCGCTCCCTCCCACATTAGCCTCCTTGTCAAAGCTCCAAGCCATCTCTATGGATAAAAATCACTTGACGGGAAACCTGCCCGATGTCTTCGGGAACCTGTCCTCCTTAGTGTTCATCTCTGCAGTGACTAATAATTTAACCGGAAGGCTTCCCGACTCACCAGGTCGCTTGCAAAATCTACAGTACCTGTATCTGGGTGACAATAAGTTCATGGGCACTATTCCCCCTGCATTCTTTAACATATCTTCTCTTATAGAGATTCAATTTCCTAAGAACCAACTCGAGGGTGTTCTCCCTCAGGATTTGGGATTCAAACTCCCAAACCTTCAGGCTTTGAATGTCGGCAACAATTCTTTCTCTAGGCCCATTCCTACCTCGATATCCAATGCCTCAAACCTATTAAGGCTTACGATCCCAATGAACAATTTTACCGGGAGGGTGCCTTCTCTGGAGAATTTGAATCAGCTGCAGTGGCTAAGCATTTCCTCAAATCAGTTGGGGAGTGGGGGCATCGACGATGACTTGAGTATTTGTCGTGTCGATCAACACTACTGACTTGAAACTTCTGGCAATAGGCCTCAACAACTTCGGTGGGAAGTTACCTGAAGCTATAGGTAACTTATGATTCAAGTTGAAAATATTTGACATTGAAGATAATCAATTATCTGGGAATGTCCCCACTTCGATAGGGAATCTCCACAACCTAGAGTCTTTGATTATTGGGAATAATGGATTTGTCGGTGGCGTTCCTCGCACCATTGGGAATCTCTGGCAGCTCAAGGAACTTAGGGTAAGGGAGAGCAAATTCAGTGGAAGAATTCCATCTTCTTTAGGGAATCTGACGATGCTAACATTACTTGATTTAGCCGGAAACTACTTGGAAGGGAGAATCCCACCGAGTCTCAGGCAATGCCAGAAGTTGATAGCACTTGATCTGTCTAACAACCATCTCAGTGGTAACATACCATTGGAAATTTTTAGTATCACATCCCTGTCATATTATCTCGATATTGCCCAGAACCAATTGAGCGGTCCACTGCCAAGGGAGATTGGCAATTTAAAGCAACTGACTAGCCTATACGCATGGGAGAACAAGTTGTCCGGCAAGATCCCAAGCAGTCTAGGCGAATGTACCAGCTTAACAGAGCTAGTCATCGACCACAATTTATTTCAAGGGAACATATCCTCATTTTTTACTTCCTTGACAAGCATGGACTACATAGACCTCGCAAGCAACAATTTTTCAGGTCCTATTCCTGCCTATCTTGGAAAATTTCAGTTCTTGGAGTACTTGAATCTATCCTTCAACCACTTTGAGGGCGAGGTGCCGAAGGAAGGCATCTTCCAGAATGCCAGCGGTGTTTCACTTCAAGGGAATGACGAGATCTGTGGTGGCATAACGGAACTAAATCTTCCGCCTTGCCATAATGATGGACCAAAGAGCTTATCTTCTACCTCTCGGAAACTGGTAATTATACTTGTTTGCATGATTGTAGTGGTGGTGGCTGTTGCGATATTGTTGTTGGCATTGTACTTGTTGAGGAAAAAGAGCAGAGCGCCTTCTCCGGAGTCCCCGTCGCTGGGTGGTCTTTGGCTGGTACCTTATGAGACCCTACTGAAAGCAACTGATGGGTTTAACTCGAACAATTTGATCGGGGTGGGCGGTTTTGGTTCTGTGTATAGAGGAGTTCTCGAGCACGAAGAGAAGACTGTGGCTGTTAAAGTGCTTGATCTCAACCGCCGAGGGGCATCCAAGAGTTTCATGGCAGAGTGTGAAGCCCTGAGAAATATCAGGCACGGGAATCTAGTCAAGATTGTAACTGCTTGCTCGAGTGTAGATTTCCAAGGCAATGAATTTAAGGCTCTTGTGTACGAGTCCATGAAGAACGGTAGCCTTGAGGAGTGGTTGCACCCACTTCCTGCACTTACTGAAGTCCCGAAGACCTTAAATTTTCTGCAGAGACTGAACATTGCAATCGACGTGGCTTCGGCACTGGAGTATCTCCATCACCATTGTGGGGCCATGGTTGTTCACTGTGATCTTAAGCCAAGCAATATCCTTCTCGATGATGATATGACTGGGCATGTAGGCGACTTCGGTTTAGCAAGAGTTTTCATGGATACGCACGTTATGGACACTGCAAACATATCGAGCTCCATTGGAGTGCAAGGAACCATTGGTTATGCCGCACCAGGTAGTTAATGATAATGCAATTATTTTGGTTTTTGAATGCTAGATATTTTTTCTACAAATCCAATATGCTTATAATCAAATGAACTGTGCTTGAAGAGTATGGTATGGGAAGCGGAGTTTCGAAGGAAGGTGATGTATACAGCTACGGAGTCCTTCTACTGGAGATGTTCACCGGCAAGAAACCCACCGATCAGTTGTTTACAGAGACGCTCACCCTTCATGATTACTGCAAGTCAGCTCTGCCTGGAAGAGTGGCAGAAATTGCAGACCCGGTACTGCTGTGCGAAGGCGAACATAGGAAGTTTCAGGAGTCCATGGTCATGATATTCCAGATAGGGTTGTCATGTTCCGTGGAGTTGCCAAGGGAACGGATGAAAATCAGTAGTGTGTCGGCACAACTGCGTTCGATCAAAAGCAAGCTCTTCTGACTTGGACGGAGGTGATGAACTGCATGTAATAGTACAACCAGAAGCCCGGTCTGCAGAATCATTCTCATCACAAATTCATGCTTTCTGTTAGTTTCTTCCATCCAAAAACTACTTCTATTTGCTTTGTATGGTCTGTAGATCACTTTCCGTGTGCAGTAATGTATGCCTGGTGAAGTTGCAGCTTGGTATCCGACCACTGCTCTTTGTTGGTCAATTTCCATCGAGCTTCAGTCTCCATGTAAAATTGTCTCGACTGTTGCATTTATCAGTATAGATGTGGTTTTATGACACCCAGTTGGCTTAAAGCTTGGAAAAAGTATAAAATTCTAAGCTAAGGGTCAGCCAAGGTTTTCAACATCGACAAAAATGCAGAGACGGCACAGTTTGGATGTGCCGCAGAAGTCATGTATTTTGAATTTGAAGTGCCAGCACGCTAGCTTTCCAACAGCGGGTTGGATTTGAATCCCCATTTGTTTCAAGCCCGCCCTGCACGGGTCAGGGTCGACACGCCCTGTTCCATTTGACCCGCAAGAGACCTCGATTTGCGACCTCCTAATCCACGGAGATGGAGCGGATGACCTCTCTATTCAAAGCATTCTGCCTTTACTTTCCCTCATCTCCTCTTGATCTCCTGGTATTTGCGATGTGTGTTGCGGTGGAGGCCCAAAGTTTGGAGATTTGGTGACGATGAGCAGTTAAGGACGGTGGGTGACGGCCGACGCTTGCAACAGCAACATTGCCGGTGACGGAGAGGAAGACTGACTGAGGATTGAGGAAGAGAAATATAGAGGAACAAGACTACCCATGGTAGCGGCAGACGTCTACTGAACGAGGCGCGAACGCTGTCAAGAAAGAGGATCTGAGATTCGAATTTGAGATTTGGCTTTGTTTATTCTTTTTACCACCAGGTAAGGCTTCGTTTGATTGGAAAAAGGGTTTCTTTTCTTCGGGGTTTGTAAAGAGAAACCGCTCGTCAGCTTTGCTCCGTTACACGCTTTGCCCTCTTCTCTCCTCCGGTTGACGATCTCTGCTCAGAGCTGCGACTGATTCTGCGTTGACAGACCCTACTGACTCATCATCAGCGGTTGGTTCCGATTCTCGCCAGCCGCCGTCTATTTAGCAGAACTCTGGACTTTGAATTCCTGCGATTGTTGATGATGTACTTCTTCTGCTTTAACTTTCCTTCCAGGGGAGATGGATGTTCCACTGCCGATGGATAAACTTTCTTCAACATCCACTGCTAATCCGTGAGTTCACACTACCTGATTATGCTGCTAGATTGTTCAGATGGTTAATGATCGGCCTTTCCTCCTGAAATTTTGCTTCTGAACCCACAAAGCATTTAATATATTATAGTATGGAATTCAGGTATGGTCTGGGAAATGATTGCAAATCAAATCGCTCCTTTTAATCACTGAATTTTGGCTGTAAAGCTCCTCAGAGTATTTTCTGACCATGTTCGTGTAACAGGGGACAGACCTATGTGGTTCTTGTAGCGACGGGAAGTTTCAATCCTCCTACTTATATGCATTTACGACTGTTCGGTGAGTTCCCATTGCCTTGCATGCTGCTTTCCTTTCACACTTGAAAACGATAAACAGCATATCGAGCTATGACCATCAAAGTATTCTGTCTCACCATCATTCAAGTTTTCATAATCCAGTATGAGTGTATTGTTCTTTTCTGGCCACCCAAAACGAAATGCATCTGGATTAGAAATTTGCTTTTTCCACTATAATTATACAATATAAAACAAGAAAAATGTTGCATATGTGGGTTTCTACTGAGTACCGATATTATTCACAATGAAGAGTAGTCTTGAATTTTCATCAGGCGTTTAAGTTGTTGTTCCAAACTTGATAATAGCTATTTCAATGGTTAGAGCTGGCAAGAGATGCACTGAATGCGGCAGGATATTGTGTCATCGGTGGTTATATGTCACCTGTTAATGGTGCATACAAGAAAAAGGTATGCCGTAATTTGTTGATAGATGAACCAGCAGTCAAATACATAAACCTATTGTATCATTGATAGAAAGGGATAACTTGTCAAGTACTATGTGGCACCTGCAAAAATGATTCTGGTGCATGTAAAATTGGTTAAGAAAATAAGCTACTTGTAACATTCTTCTTATGCATGCAAAATCCAATTTTGTTGCTTCGCATTTCAATAATGCGTTAAAAGCAAACACCTTTTCGGTCTCTCTACCAATCTCTTCTTTCTCAAGCATGGAATGAATCTGGTGCATGTAGGGCCTCATATCTGCTGAGCATCGCATTCAGTTATGTCGATTGGCCACCAGAACTTCTGACTTTATAATGGTCGACTCATGGGAGGTATCTCTCTATTTCTATTCCCTCATTTATTGTGAATTTACATTCAGGAATTTTATTTACTCTAACTTTCATACCAGCAAGTTTTGATTAGATGATGCATCCCCTTTACACTGGGATACCCATTTGAAATTCAAAGCTGTTACTACAGGCAAGTCAGAGTACCTATCAGCGGACCATAACTGTTTTATCTAGAATCAAGAATTGCTTGTGCCGGGAAAGGCTGCTATCAGAGGGTAACCTTTAGCAAAATCTCCATCTTCTCTTTGATCCAAGAGATTGAACTGCAGATATTGATGCATGGTTGCAAGGAGGAGCGTAATTATCTTCCCATTGTATGTAGACTCCCTGAAAGTCATGCTGGTCTGCGGTTCTGATCTGCTTCAGTCCTTTGGCATACCGGGTGTTTGGATCCCGGAACAGGTAAGAAGTTTCTGCCTTGTTTTGCTCTTTGTACTGCAATAGAAACTTGATTTACTGCAAATAAAAAATAATGAGCTTTGTATATCCTTCTTGTTTTATACACTAAAGCTGTGAAAACGAATTAGCCACTAGTCAATAAAATCAGCAAAATGTCATTCTGTTTCTACAGGTGAATATTATTTGCGGGGAATTTGGTGTGGTTTGTATTCGCAGAGAAGGACAGGATGTCGAGAAGATAATAACTAATGACGAGATTTTGAGCAAACACCGGGTAAACATAGCTTCTTAGCTTCCATATGCGTTTTCTACTATGCATGTCCCTACTCATATTTGTTGATTAGTTGTTTAATTTTGTGGGTACAGAGTTTGTTTGTTTGGAGTATATGCCATCAGATTGACCAAATTCTTATGTGATCTTTCATAAGTTCAGAGTATTACTCTCATGTCGATAGTATAATAGTTGGTCCAGATCTGAATGACATGTCCTGCACTTCAAATTTTAAGAAAATGAAGATTATTTCCCCCAATTTAGCATACTAAGGTGGTTGCATTATATTTCCTGTCAGGCAAACATCAAAGTTGTGCCTGAACTCGTGCCTAATCAGATTAGCTCAACAAGGGTGAGGTAAAATCTTACTTTAAATTCATCAATTCTCTGTGTAGCATTGAACCAACATATTTATCATCAACCCGGACTTTTGTACTTCTCTACTTTTATTCCAGGGAATGCATTTCAAGAGGATTATCGATAAAGTATCTTACTGCAGATGAAGTGATCGATTACATTAAAGATAACCATTTATACCTGAATTCACATGAGGATTAGAGGTACTTTCTCATCCTGGATCATCATTTACAGCCCCTTGGTTAACGAGAGGAAGTCTTATGTAGTTTCACACTAGTTTAGTGTAGCTAATGTAAATAAAGCCTGGTCGACGAATCCATGGCTGCTAGTCTTGTGACCTGAATCTTAAAATGTATAAGCTTTTTGCTTGCTAGAGGAAAAGAAATTAATGGTTTTTTATTGGAGTCCATTGTTGAAAGTTCAAAATGTTCTTTTCCAAGATCCGTTCTCGTGGGAACTATTTTTTTTTCCAAGAGATTTAATCTGTTATGATCAGAGGCAGCTTGTTTTTCAGCAAAAACTGTAGCCACCTTAGAGTTTGATGCTGACTTTAGTACTTGTCATACCGGCATCTCCATGGCTTGCACATCTTTCTCAAGTTTGCATGTATGTCTTCTTTGTCACAGGCAGGATGCTCTTTGAAGTTCATGTATTGCTTGGTGCGACCGAGGAGGAGCTTCTTCAAAGCATCCCGGCTTTATGCCAAAAATGTAGATCTCCCTCAACAATCAAATCTAACCCCGTCGAGGATCTGATCCGTATCGATCAACTCCTGCTAATCACGTCTCGCGAAACAGTGTAATTACACATTTACTTTATTAAGTGACCTGTCATTTCAATATTATACAGATCTAGCGATAGGCCAGACAAGGTTGGTCGCAATAATTTGTAGGCCGTCTGTGGTCTGCTTCACAGAATACACAACATTAATCTATTAGATTAGAACATTGTTACACTAAATTTTTAATTTCCATAAAATTAAACAGAAAAATGAAAGAAAAAAAAAATCACGCTGGCCGGTCAATCAGGCTGAAGGCCAACGTTGAAGTTACTTATTTAACTCTCCGATGGATGCATTCATGAACTTGTATTGGGCCTCCCTTATGGGTCTCAGCTCAGGCCATGGCCCAAATCAAGCCCATAATCCTTTTTGTATTTTGCAAAAAAAATCCAAAAAGAAAATGAAAATGAACAACAGGGAAAGAGGAAAACATTTGGATAACTGTACACAAGAAATTGCCGGGGCGAGAGCTCTGCCAGTTCTTCCTCACGCAACACTCATCCATAGCTGAAAGAGAGCGAGCTCGAGAGCCGGAGAGAAGGGAGATTCTTTCGAGAATGGCGGTTTCTTCAATCTCAGCGACCCTGTTCCCTCCCCTTCCAGTCCCCGCTCCATCTGCAGCATCAGCAAGAGCCAAGCCTCTCTGTCTCTCTCTCCCATCCTACTCCTTGTGTGCATTGAAGCTCAAGAGTTTCGGTCACTCCCAGTCACCGACCAGGGTTTCCGCTGCTCCAGAAGCTCTGGAGTCCCAGGAAACGCTAGATGGTCTTGACGCCTCTGCAGCTGAGGTCTCCCTGTCTGTCCCTGTTCTCCAGTTTCTCTCTTGTGCTCAAGTTGTGCCGGTTTGCTGAGGAAATTTGGATTCCAATGTTGTAGAATTCAACGCTTTTATTATTGGCAGATTAACTTATAAGACTTGTGCCGAGTGCGATTTTCATACTGTGTCTGTAGTTTAATCTTTTCATAAAGGACAAGCCAATGGAATTAGTGCTAAAATTGAGGGTCCATTCTTAAGAAAAATTCAATCGTTCGCGTGGTTTTTTTCTGCCAGATCATAGCGGTTTAGAGTTAGATGGAGAACTATGTTATACGTTGTTTGAATCTATGGATTAGACCAATGTCTTAGAGTTGAGCTTTACAGTGTAACTATACCGAGCAGGTCAATGAATTCGTGAATCTTGCAGGACATTGATTCTATTGTACTCGATTTTTTGGTAGACTCAGAGATGGTTTTTGAATTGAGATGACTCAATGTGCTGAGGGCATGGTGTCTATATGATATGCATGGATGGAATTCTTTCTGAAGAAGACACTGGTACAGGTTACGTAGCTTAAATAGTAAGAGCTAAACAATCATGGCAGTGCAATTGCATGTCAAGCAGCTAGTATGCTTTATGAGTATATTATACTGTATATAGATCATATGAGAGGAGTGATAAGGTCAAAGTTTTGGAAAATATATATCCTTTCTAAAAGAGATATTGGTTGTTTGGCTAGCAAAATATGGGCACTAGCTATGGTATTCCCAAGCTTGTGCTTTGCCTTTTTATTAGTTCTCTTGATTATTGGACTGGTTTTATGTGGTGCTGTTGTTTTTATCTTTTCTATTTGTGCGGGAAGACTCTGATGCAATGCTCTATATCTAGTAATTTCATTTCAACCAACGTTGAAAGAGGTCGTGGCTTACATTACATTGAATGGGTAAATTGTTTGGTTTCTCGTTACAAGTTTGTCTAGTTTAGCCAGTGCCCCATCTTTCAGTTCGGTTGGCTTGATTCATGGAAAAGCATATTTTAGTGATTTGTCCCTGATCTGCTTCATTCACATGTATGCATTTTCTTAGATGGCTCCAAAGCAGAAAATCAGAATCAAGCTCCGGTCATACTGGGTGCCATTGATAGAGGATTCGTGCAAGCAGATCATGGATGCGGCAAGGACCACAAATGCAAAGACCATGGGTCCCGTGCCACTGCCTACGAAGAAGAGAGTCTACTGTGTGCTGAAATCCCCTCACGTCCACAAGGATGCTAGGTTCCACTTCGAGATCCGGACCCACCAGCGGCTGATTGATATTCTCTACCCAACAGCCCAGACCATCGATTCTCTCATGCAGCTCGACCTTCCTGCAGGAGTCGATGTGGAAGTCAAGCTGTGAAGAAGGAAACGTGATTCGGATTAAGTAATGTAACTATGAAACTGTTTTGGTTCATCCATAGAGTAAGGACGTAGAAATTTTATTGAGGTGGCAAAAATTCGATCAAAATTCAATGTATTTCGTATGATGCAATGGGAGCTGAATATCCAAATTGGATGGCTTGCATCAGCAAACTGACTGTTTGGGTGTTTGTAACTTTGATGGGGATGGAAGACATTAGTTTGCCACGAGTCTAAATGCTTTTCTGTCAATTTTGTTTGCTGATATATGTTCCCTGCTTAGCTTGTGTTGAGTTTTAAGGAAGGGCTGATTCAAACTGTTCCTACTTTAGCATCTTACCCTGCTTCAAACTCATGATCATCAAGCTCTGGGAACATTCTGAACGCAATCGTGAACTTCATGGATTTAAAACTTCTAGCATGAAGATTGAATGTTACTGCAGTTATCACATAATACTTCCATATCCTCTCATTTCTTCATCATTCCTAGCTGCAAAATTTCCACATATTTTTACCTAAAATTTGCTTCGCGAATTTATTTAGAATTATCTGAACTTTTATATTCTAATTGTCAGTGCTTTTCAGGCGGTGGACTCCCGAAGAAATAAGTTCAGCCAGGGGAACTCCGATGCCCACCCATGTTCTGCAGGGGTGATTAGCTTAGACAAAAATTGTAAGCTTGAAAATTTCAATTCTTTCTACAGTTCTCCCGGTGCCTACATTTTGCCTGAATTCATGTAGATGCTGTTCTCAGATTGGAGATCTCCCAGAAGGTAGTAAAAATGTAATCACCATCATGCATTTTGATTTAGCATTGAAAAGGAGTTTTCTGAATTACTTGTGTCAAGTAACTGATGACGCCGTGCTTATGGCATATTGTTCATCAATAGGTATCCTCAGAGAAAAGCATATATTTTGAGTCTGTTCAAAGATGGTTGATCCGGGTCAGTTGAATTACTAAGTCTTGCTTTCTAGGACCCTGCACAATGCAATGGTCCACAAGGGAATCTCTTTTCTGCCTAGGAACATGAATAGATGGAGACATTAAATTTTGGATCCTAGAATAGTTTTCACATTCTTGGTCATCTTAATCTGCTCTCGTGTTCTCCATCGTGTCTTCCATAATCTACTGTGCTGAGAGCTTCCAGACAGATATTTGTAGTTGAGGATATTTGCATCGGATTCTTCCTTTTTTTTGTTCTGAATAGTTGCATCAGATTCTGGTAAGTTCGGGATTCGGGTTTGGCATTGATATTCAAGTCATGAGGTGATGTTGTAGTCCTTAAGAAGGATCAAGAATAGTTTGACCCAGATGGATTGATTGAAAGGATGCATGTTTTCTTTAAATTAGGTTTCGAGTTTGATTTTTAGGAATAGACAAAAAGTATTATTGCATAACATGTTGATCGGACTCGAATCTAGATTGGAGTCTGATCTAGATTCAAGTAATCAGCACCTGAAAATGGAAAAAAAAAAGATTATTTTTTAATTTTTTACATCGCTCGATAATCACGCGAGTAAAAGAAAATTTTAATCCAACTTTACCTGCAGGAAATTCAAACAACATTTCACGGTCTTGGAATAATAATGATATTGATGCTTACGTGACCCTTTTAGTGTCAATTTGCTTTGCTTAACCTTCTTTTTTTTTTTTTTTTTGGTCGCCAGCCACGGTATCCAAGCAGGCCCCACCAGCGGTGAGATGGCATCTTTCAGCCAACCATACTTGACTAATCCGTTGGTCGCCCCGGGTCGCACGCCTGGCAATGGCGGGTGAGGCTCCCAAGAGGGGTGTCTGCGTACGTGAGGTCTCGAACCTGAGACCTCCTTAAGCGGCACCGAGCTGCTTACCACTCGGCCCAACCCCTCTTGGTGCTTTGCTTAACCTTTCATAGATTCATAAAAGCCGGGGAGGGTCATTTCTGTCAGAGCGAGAGAGCCTCCATCAAGTTTACGGCCAGGAACATTTCCGAGATGTCGGCCTGTCCCCTGCCACGATGTGCTAACTTGGCGTGACTGAATTGACGGTCGCGTCACATCAATATAATATCAAGATGTTTTGAATTTGATTATTGGCAGTGAGGTCTTCGGCATCTTGTATTTTCCATAGCTCAGCTAGTGGAATCAAATCGATTCCTACTTCGAACATAAGGCTACTGTCTAGATCAAGGTCGGCTGAAGTACCGTCCACATGCGTTCACACAAAAAGTTCAAACGAGCATGAACCATTCAGTCATCCCAGTGGGCTAATGGAAAGGTGCCTCTTCGACTAACCCAAAGCTCTCTCACTATAAGAAGAAGGAAATTTTGACCATCCGACCGCGCGGTCCCCCCACAATCAATCAGATCTTCCAAGACTTTTGAGTATTGGACCGATCTGGTTCAAACCCGAACCGGCTTGTCCGGCTCGACTGACCTCGAACCTTTGTAATAATACAATTTTCAAGTATGAACTTTACAAGTATTAAAATTCGAATGAAAATTTATATAATAAAGTTGCAATGTACGGTGCGTCGAATATTTACTCTTAGGCCCTGTTTGATTCAATGTAAAGTAAATACTTTGCATAGAAAGTTTTAGGATTACAATCCATTTTCACTTGTTTGGCTGCAAAATTGGCCTCAATTTAGATTTACCGGTTTATTACCTTTTCACCGGGACACGTTATTTTCCTGGTAAAGCTTTTCCATCCCAAAACTACTGCATTCCTGTAATGCAGTGGGACCCGCTTGCCAAATTACAAAAGAATTGTCTGTCAAGGAAGAAGAATTACCGAATAAGAATATAGGAGATAGGGGTATTTTAGTAAATGAAAGATTACAATATTATTATTTTATTCACTTTCCTAACAATTAATAATATTTATCAAACATAATAATACAATATTATCTATATAAAATAATAATTTTTTATACAATCTATCTTTATATTGTAATATGATAATTATTTAACCAAACGTTCTATTACGGCAGAGACGTAAACGGTTACGTAACTGCTGACAATTAACCGTTGCCACCACCAATCACTGAGGAAGCATTGCGAAGATTCCGGGCTTCGGAGCCAAGGCCCGGTCAAACCTTCTACCCCTGCGCTTCTGCGTTGACTACTCTTCTACGTTATCACAAACGTCACCCACCACCCCCCCCCGGGAGCCACGTGCTCCGCCGCCGCCGCGGGCCCCAGTGAAGCATAATATAAATTAACCAATTAACTATCTAATTAAAAATAATGATAATATCTCAGGTCATTAAATGTAGAATAATCGAGCCCATTAATTTTATTAAAATATATATATATATAAAGACCTCGACAATGATTATGACTAATCCACATGGATAAAGTTAAATTAAAATCATCTTTATTTAAGATCCTGAGGTTAAAAATTGTAAACTAATAGAATGGGAAAGTCTCATTCATTAATGCATCAATTCGACTCGAATATGCATCGATCACGGTCCATTGTATTACTAAATATCAGGGGATGTGCACTGCAGATAAAAGGTTGTGATTAATTAACCAAATGATTCACGTCAAATATGAAAAGGGGTGACGTGGACGACGGTGAAAGCACTTTTTCGTGGGAAATACGATTCTCTCTCTTTTTTTTTTAATAAAGTTTTTAATAAAATATTTCGCTCGATTTTATATCTAAAGCGCATCGAGTGACTTTTGACAAACGATCCTACCTGTAATAGATCAGATTCAGAGTTCGACTCTTCGTGACGGACCTGTATTCGAGAATTAATGGCTGATCATATATGTATAATATACTATCTAGTAAATTAATAGATAATTACGATATAGGACCTCATCCATATTTAAAAAGAAAAAAAAGACGAGGAGGAGTGAGGGCGAAGATTCTTGACCAAGAGCTACGGACTTGTAGAACTTTTTCCTCGGTCGGCGATTTTTTATTTCTTTTATATGAAAAATATAAAAAATTACGTGCGACCTGTGTAGTCCCTAAACTTTCGTATCGTGTGCACGACAAACTAATATTATCCCGTACTTTAAATAATAATAATAATAATAATAATAATAATAATAATAAAATTCTTGAATATTAAAAATGCTGGAAGCCTCTATAAAATCTTACTAGTACCAAACCTTAGACTGGATACAATCACAGCGCTGCGGCGCAACGTGATTGCGCGTCACGGCGCAGTGACTGTATCCGATCCAAGGTTTGGTACCAACAAGGTTTTTTTTTAAGTTTTCTAAAAATGCTTTGTGCTTTTTAGCAAGATTTTCTGTGGCAACTATTATTAAGAGCAAGAAAAGGGTTTAATTTTTTAACAAATCGATTTAGCTCGTCGGATTACATTGTATAGCATTTATTCGTATCACTGTAGATTGGTTTGAGAATTTTATCCGGAATGAGTTTAATAAAATGCCGTAAATAAAAAAATATTTATTTCTTAATATAAATAAATATGGAAAAAAATTAAAAATTCATATTTCACGTAATACGAGAAAGTATCGGCCGAATTATTGCGCAGGATAAAAACAACATTGTTTGGTCCGTTCATATCAATATATTTCAATTCTTGTCCGCATAAATTTTCTTCGCTAAATAATAATAATAATCAAAGGCTGAGACCAAGAGGGGTTGGGCCGAGTGGTAAGCAGCTCGGTGCCGCTTAAGGAGGTCTCAGGTTCGAGACCTCACGTACGCAGACATCCCTCTTGGGAGCCTCACCCGCCATTGCCAGGCGTGCGACCCGGGGCGACTAACGGATTAGTCAAGTATGGTTGGCTGAAAGATGCCATCTCACCGCTGGTGGGGCCTGCTTGGATACCGTGGCTGGCGACCAAAAAAAAAAAAAAATCAAAGGCTGAGGTCCATATGCTACGTCCGACCTCTGTGCATCTTGAAAAAATAATAACATTTTCTTAATTCTCGCCGCATAAATAAAATAATATCCCTTTCATCATTTAATCATCAAATAAAAAAATTAAATAAATAAATAAACTATATTCATATTTATTTTTCTTAAAAAATTTAAAATTGGAGTTGTGGGAATTGAAAAAAATTTCTCCCTTCAAACTTACTATAATCTAAATTAAACACGAATAATTCAACGTCTTAAATTCTGAATATCGGGTGTTACCAATCGGATAAGGGGAAAAAAAAAAAAAGGAAAGAGACAACTTTTCTTCCCTTCCATGAAGTCTCCTCTTTCCCAATGACAATGGCCTCTCTCTCCCCACAGCTCTTCCGTCCACTATATAAGGTCTCAGCAGCCCATCTGCCCTTTCTCAGCCGACGCTTCCCACCGCTAATCCTCTCACATCCATACAAGCAATTTTTGTTTCAATCCGACCACGTCCGATGGCCGCGTGCATCGAGTCTTCCAGAACAGAAACCCCCCAGGTTTCCCGGGAGACGAGCAGGCCCAGCTCCGGAGACGACTACGATTACCAGCGCAAGCTCGTCAGATTATGCAGGCCCACCTCCTGCAATCTGGCTTCCCGGATGCCCACCTGCAGGGTTCCCGGGAAGACCGGCCGTAGGTACCAGGAGAGCTCCGGCATGGATAAAGATGGCTCCTTTAGGGATGACCTGTGGGAGAAAATGCAGGAGGAGGCGAAGCTAGGCTCGTCGCAGGAGCCGATCCTGTCGAGCTATTACCAGAATTCGATCCTGTCCCACGATTCGCTCGAGGGCGCCCTGGCGAATCATTTATCGCTCAAGCTGGGTGATTTGAGCCTTTGCAGTGGGACCTTGTACGATATCTTCAAAGGGGTGTTCTTGGATGATAAGGGGATCGTGGAATCCGTGAAGGAAGATCTCAAGGCGGTGAAGGAGAGGGACCCGGCCTGTATTGGTTATGTTCACTGCTTCCTCAACTTCAAGGGCTTCCTGGCTTGCCAGGCTCACCGCGTCGCCCACCGGCTGTGGTCCCAGGGGCGGCGGACGCTGGCCCTGGTGATCCAGAGCCGGGTCTCGGAGGTCTTCTCGGTGGACATCCACCCCGGAGCGAGGATTGGGCGGGGGATCCTCCTCGACCACGCTACCGGAGTTGTCATCGGGGAGACAGCCGTGGTTGGGAACAACGTCTCCATCCTTCACAACGTGACGCTCGGCGGGACTGGGAAGGCATCTGGCGACCGGCACCCAAAGATCGGGGACGGGGTCCTGATCGGGGCTGGGACCTGCATCTTGGGGAATATTAGGATCGGGGACGGGGCTAAGATCGGAGCAGGGTCAGTGGCCCTGAAAGACGTGCCTCCGAGGACAACCGCGGTTGGGAACCCTGCGAGGCTGGTCGGCGGGAAGGAGAACCCAATCAAGCTCGACCGGATCCCGAGCTTCACCATGGACCATACTTCACATATATCGGAGTGGTCTGACTATGTCATATGAAAACCTGTGACTAGGTGACATCAGGCCATTGAAGTCAAGTTGGAAGCACATTTCGAACCGGAAGCAGCCACCCTTCACAGGTGACGGTCACATATATCCGACCCTCACCCATCTCGACTCCACTCATCGGGAGTTCTGCCAGCCCGTGTTGCCTCGGAGCTCTCCCCGTTTGTGATCCTTTCGAGCTGTAGTCCAGACATTGTCTTGTTGTTTTAGCTGTAGGGATAATAATGTAATGGAGATTTGCTCTGTTTGTGCTGTTCGAGAGAGAACTGAAGTTCTCCCATTGCCGGACAGAGTCTTCTGGTAGTGAATCCATCAGCTGAAAATTTTAACTTCTCTTCTCTTCTGTGTCCTCCATGGCTTGTTCGAGTGGGTGTGGGACCACGCAATCTTCAGTGCGCGGCGCAGGATCTCGTAAGAGATTGAATAACTGTTCTTGTCAATTTCTAGTAAAGCAAATAAGCGAATATTCTGATGACATATTCTTCACGGTCGGAGCATGGCTTACTGGCTAGCTGACGCACGAATCCTCATTTGGGGTGGGGGGCCATGTCGGGCGGCCATTCTTGGTTTCTTGCCAAGTGATCCGACCGTATTATGGCTGCTTTGCTTTTATTATTAACGACGAGCTATCGTGAACCTGGTCGGAGATGTCCAAGAGAAGCCTTAGTTTAATGAGCAAAGGAGCATATGTCGAATCGTCATCGAGGTGCCCAGTGAGACAGATGCAAAGGTTGCCATCTCCGCTTGGCACAAACCCATAACATAATAAGTTTTTTCTATCATCTTATATTTATATATCCAATAAATTTAACTTGACCAATTCAGATTCGAATATGTTCATCTATTAAGGGTAAAACTCTTTTTCCATTAGCATGATGGTGTCACCGTATTTAGAATCCAGCCGCATCAAGACCATATTCACGCTTCTCAACCGAACTTGAATAGTGAGATTTAACTTATTGATTCATAAGCAGACTAGTTAGTGTCAGCCTTTCACTTTGCTGACTGACCCGAGGTACTACTATTCACGAAAGGAAGGCTCCATCGGACTGCTTCTAGAAGGTCAGGCCGATACCTGGCCTAGTGCAACTGGAATTGAAGGGCGTTTGCTGTTAATCATAAGTTGGTGCTGGAGTATTTCCAGAAACATGTAGTTAATCCCCTGGGTTGTTTTGATGATAAACAATAACATAGGGGGTTAAATAGTCAAAAGAACAATGTTGCTGGGTAACTTGTGAATAACTTCATACTTCGGGCGGCAGTTGGCAATTATCAGGAAAAAGGAAATGTTCGAGCAACTCCTCCCTGTAGCTGCTTCTGACATGGTGCGTCTCCGTCCGTTGACGCGGAAGGGTAATTCCGTAATTTTACGTTGCGGCAACTTGCAGCAGCCGGGCCACAGCGAAGGCCTCTCAGCAGAAATCTTCTCGTCCATCCTTCCTTCTACGAGCAATGGTGCCGGTGGAGCAACCGAATAACCCGCCGAAGAGCTTCTCTTTGATCATCCGATCGACCTCTCCTAGGGATTTGATAGCAGTTCCGTGTTGACTCACGCTTCATCCTCTTCCCCGGCCTCCTCGGTTGGTGCACCTGTCATTCTTGAACCTCACGCTCATTCCCAGATTTGCTTTGGAGCCGATTAACTCCGGAGGAAGAGAGAAGAGATGAGGGAGTAGATAGAGAGACCACGACTCTCATCTACAGTTGCCGCCTGTTTTCTGAATGCTCTGATATGAACTGGTTCGGAGATTGATCGATGCTTCGGATCCCGATGATTTGTTTTTGAACTGGGCTTGGTCATTTATACCTTTATCCATGGATTGGGTGCTGGAGTCTTCAGTTCTCGGACGTCCTGCATTTATCTCAGGCTCCAAGCTGCCATCTTCCATAGTTTCGAATCGGCAATTAATACGGCAGCCCCGTTTTCCTCGGAGAATTTGTCCACTTGCAGCGCAGTTCTCCAAAATCCATATGTCCGCTGGCTACTACTGTCCCGGTCTGTGGAAAAACATGACTTTTGGAAATTCAGTCCAGTTGAGATCAGTTGTAGCTAGAAGTAGTGAGAAATCTGATGCTGCAGAAGCAACTTCAGGGTTTATGAGACTTTTGGCGAGGCAGGGAGTTATTCTGGTGGCATTGGTCTGCGGAATTATGGTTGTTGGGTGTAGTAGAGTGTTTGCCGTGGAGAGTGTAGTTAATGCAGGTTATGGTGTTTTTGGGCAGAGCATATTGTTGTTAAGGAATGCTTGGCCTAAGGTCTCACAACTTCTAAAGGTATTTAAAGACCAGGGTTTGATATTGGCTGTGCTTTTTGGCCTTTCAGCTTTCTTTTCCATGGCAGAGACTGCAATTACGACGCTTTGGCCTTGGAAGGTAAAATTTATTCTCTACATTTGGATTCTTTGAGCTTTAAATTATTTGATGAAAGCGCACAGTCTGGTTATATTACTGTCAGTGAAAAGAAAAGGAAGGGAAAATGGTGCTGGACGGGTGGTTTTGCTTCTATTCCATTCCTTACTTGGGTAGCAGTTTGCTGTTTTCTGGTGGTAAAAGCAGTATTTTGAATATGAGGCTGTCAATGGATATTACAGCATGCGTAAATTTAGTAGTGGTTCTGTCATTTAGAGTATTACTCTTGAGTTGATGAAGCCAAAAATATGGAAGCCATTGTGTGTAACATTTCTAATATATTGTTGAGGTAGAAAGCCCATGAATTTGTTAAGTCATCTCATTTATTTGTTGAAAAACATAGGTATAAGCATATCTGCTTTGATCTGATCCATCAAGTGGTATTGGCTTATTTGATGTTCTTAAGATGCGGAGAGAGTAAATATTTTCGGTTCTGGAGATTATATGCTGCAGCATCTTATCTTACTGAATATCTTTATTGGATTGCAGATCGAATGTTCTCAACTGTTTATATTTAAACTAAGCTTGATAGAGAATATCAAATACCTCTTCTGTATTGCTTAGCTGCAGATGGATTCTTTTTCCATTGATTTTTTCATGAATAATTATGGTAATAAATCTAACTGCAATTTTTACTTGCGACAGGTGCGTGAATTGGCTGAGAAAGAGTCTGAAAATGGTGTCTTCAAAATGCTCCGTAGCGATGTAACAAGATTCCTAACAACTATACTTATTGGAACAACGTACGGTGTTTAATTTTTTCGCTGCAAGTATTTCATTCATGTTAGTTTGAGGTTGCAACATTTATCTCACATTGGATTATGTCCATGAAATCAGAGTGGTCAATATCGGAGCCACTGCATTAGTCACAGATGCAGCAACAGCAATATTCGGTGAAGCTGGTGTTAGTGCAGCAACTGGAGTGATGACAGTATGTTTCTACTTTCTACATTTTTCATCCATGGCCTTGAGATGATTGCTTTACTTCTTGAAGTGACAGAACCTCTATGTAATGTAAAATATTAGCCCAAAAATCCCTATTAATGGTTATCATCGGCATCATCTTGAAGATTCTTTTTTTATATAGCACTTGCAGTGAACTTGTCGATCAGGACTCACTATGGAAATATAAATTTCAGAACTAATTGTAACCAACAATGATTTGATACCTGCTATATTGGTTAACATGTCCAGCCTGTTCTTTAACTTGTAAGAGAGGGCTAGTCACCACAGCCATTGCAATGAAATGATTTATATTTACCTGCTGGGCTTTATATGTATTTTTCTTCAGAGCCCGGTGAGCTTGTCAAAGGTTCTTTATGGTATAAACGTCTGTAACGGGAATTCTATATCTAATATGACATCATTTTTCTTCCTTTCTTTGTAGAAATCGGCGGGATAACATGTTATTTTGTACCTGGAAGATTTAAGATTGTTGCTTAGATTGCCCTATCGAAATAATGATGTCAACCAGATAACGTAATGTTATGCTCTTTGATCTGTTTTCAGGTTGCTGTTCTGCTTCTTACCGAAATCACTCCTAAAAGTATAGCAGTTCACAATGCCACAGAGGTTGCTAGATTTGTGGTGAGTGCTGAGTTTATTTGCTTCCATAAGCTTTGATTAAGTTCTTCCTTGATGATTTTGAGCTCTATCCTATTCTTTTGGCTGTATATATTTTGCAGCTTTGCAGCATATTAATTCATTGAAATGTTACCTATTCCAATTGGCATAATTTGGTGATTTTACTTGTCTTTTAGGTCAGGCCAGTTGCATGGCTCTCATTGATCCTGTATCCTGTGGGAAGAATCGTTTCCTATTTGTCAATGGGAATGCTAAAGTTGCTTGGCTTGAAGGGGAGAAGGTAATCATTTCTCAGTAATTGAGCAATGATCTATTTGCAGTTTTATATCTGATTGTGACATTTTGTCTCTGAATGTAATGATTCTGCCTGTATACATGCAAAACTTGGTCTTTTTTTTTTTTTTCCAGTTTTTTAGTTATTTTTCTGCTATACTAGCCCTGATGAATTACTATCCTAATACTCAAGTTGACATGAGTCTCTGTCTACATATTCCTCCGCTTTCCTTAGGTAGCAAAATAGATGTTCCTTAACCATAATATATTTATAATGTTTGTCTTTTTATTTTATCCCCACAAGCAAATGATACGCTTAGATATTAGTCTAGTGCAAGGATTGATGTCTTGGTGATTTATATTTTTACCTATCATCTTAACCATGTGAACTTTTTCCATCTAATAGAAAAAAAAAGGCATTTTTTTTCATTTTGATATTGAAGAAATCACTATAAATTTATAAATTTCTTTTGTTTTGGGGTGTGACTGCTAAACTTTGAAATTGTTACAGTTAGTTCTAAGAAGTAAGTTCTTCACGTAACTAGTTTGCTGCCTATGGTTCTATTTTGAAGTCTGTGATCAGCATCATCAAAATCTTTCTCAGCAAAATTTTATTACTCATTCCATTGCTACTTTCATTTATTTCCCCGTCATTCTAGTGAGCCTTATGTCACTGAAGAGGAGTTGAAATTGATGTTGCGAGGAGCAATACTAAGTGGGGCAATAGAGGAGGAAGAACAGGTAATGATTTGATTTTTTTAGTTTGTGATGTGAGTCTCTCCATGACTGAATTGAATGTCTTTCCTGCATCAGCATTCCTCTGGGACAATGCATATTGTCATGTTCATATTATGTACTTTAGAGCTCTCAGTCATCATCAATGAGAAACTTCTTAGGTTGTGTGGGACATTTTATATTAGAGGAGTCATGTGACTTTTCTTGAGCAGGTGGTTTTTGCAATAAACCTATTATGTAGCTTAGCAGTGAGTGGACAAGTACGCTGAAAAGTATATTAATGTATTTATGAACACTGACTTAAATCTCCAATGGAATAAGGCAAATTAGGTAACCATATATCTTTCAAATTATGGTTGACACTTTGTTTATCATTTTATATTTTTCTCCAATGAAATAAATTTGTTGCTGCTTTAATTATGCTTCTTTGATGAAAACTTCATCACAGGATATGATTGAAAATGTGTTGGAGATCAAAGATACGTATGTGAGGGAGGTCATGACTCCTCTTGTTGATGTAGTTGCTATTGACGCTAGTTCAACCCTTGTAGATTTCCACAACTTGTGGGTGACTCATCAGTATTCAAGGCAAGTTAAACGTACTTAAGATGCGCATCAAGATTACACCAATATCTGGTTTCAGTTTTTCTGAAAGAGTTCATGATATTTCCACAGGGTGCCTGTCTTTGAGCAGCGGGTTGACAATATAGTAGGAATTGCATATGCCATGGATCTGCTGGATAGTGTCCAGAAAGTGAGGGCATGTCATATATTATCATCCCTCCATAAATGGCTATACTTGGGTTGTTTATTAATTATATGCAACCTATTCTCATAGAATGCAGAATTATGATCTGTTTAATTTTGAAGGGGGAGCTGTTAGAAAATTCTAAAGTGGGAGATATGGCTCATAAACCTGCATACTTTGTGCCTGGTAAGGTTCTATTCTGTAAAGTTGCAGTTTCACTTGTGCTCAGCAGTATACTTCTCATAACTCCCGGTGTCAGTGTTTTCTTTAGAGATTGGTCTTGCTCCTGAATTTTCTACTCAGTTGACGTGATAATGCATCCAGTTTGCTTAAAAAGCAGTGATCTCCTCTATGATTTTAAATTATTTGTGGAGCTGGCTGTTGTAATCGTATTGGATAAGTTAAGGGCTAGTTCCTGGTGTTAGGATGGTTTCTTTAAGCTAGAGTACATGAAACCTGAAAAGCTGTACATGCACCATCAATCGCTTGCTGAAAAACCTGTGTTTATTAGCCTTTGAGTTCTGAGGTATTTACGTACTTTGAAGATTGCCTGAGGTTTCTTCCTTTTTGTTTTTTGCAGACTCCATGTCTGTGTGGAACCTTCTCAGGGAGTTTCGAATAAGGAAGGTTCACATGGCTGTCGTGCTCAACGAATATGGAGGAACTGTGGGAGTATGTGACTACCCTCATGACTTGATTTTAAGAACAAGATTCTTGCTCTTGTTTAGTTGATGTTATTCAGATTGTTGAATATATTGTCTTGGTTCTTGTTAACTTTATCCTTTTTCACCATGTGTGTCGATTGAAGCAGATTGTAACGCTGGAAGATGTGGTCGAGGAAATCGTTGGTGAAATTTTTGACGAAAATGACTCGAAGGTACATTCACTATTATTCAATTGGATGATCTATATTTACCTGTTTAGCCAATCCTTAACTTGTTATTCACTATTTTTATTTGGTTGGTCACAATTACTTCATTACTATAAAGAGGATGATGCTCTAGCCAATATGGTTGGTTGAGGTGGTCTGATATTTTCCCTTAAGTGAGGTCTTAGGTTCGAGTTTTATGGGAAAAGTGGGGAAAAAAGAAAAGAGGATGATGCTCTTTATTAGTAAATAATGTCATTGTAAGGCCTTAATGAGATCCTATCCAAATACTAGTAGGAAAAAACTTGTGAATTCATGCCTTGCTGTTGCTAGTGAATTCTTTCTTATCTAATGTTTGATCGCAACAGGAAGAGATCCAGAAGAAGACTGGGTACATCGTAATGCGGGCAGAGGGAGTATACGATGTCGATGCAAACACGTCTATTGATCACCTCTCCGAAGACCTAAACATAGAAATGCCAGAGGTATAGATGATCCACTTGGGTAGAAGAAATTCCAGGCAAATGCTCTTGTCAGTTGACCTGTGCACTGTGCTCTTGCTAAACAGGATCATCAGTATGAGACTGTATCTGGCTTTGTATGTGAAGCATTTGGGTACATACCAAGGACAGGCGAGAGCATCGAAGTGGTTCTCAAGAAGGGAAACATGGAAGAGGACGATGAGTATGAAGAGGACAGTGAAACCGAGAAAAAGGACAAGAAGAGTAAGGAAACGCATCAAATTTTCAAGCTCGAGGTATCAATCCTGTAAAAGAAACCCAACATTAGTTCCTTCCATATCTGGCTTCGAGCAAACCAGCATAAATGCTCCACTGAGGAGCCCATCTCAATCTTCTTTTGTGTCTGGTGCAGATCCTGGCAGGAAATGCCAGAAAGGTCAGTGCAGTAAGGTTCGAGCGGATCAATGGTGAGGAAGGGGCTTCTGAAACAAAGGAAGTGACCCGTGTAGTCCCTAAAATCGCGAAGAGGAAATGCAGCAGTGACGATGACGAGTACTCATTCCCAAGAAGACCGGAAAGCGACCTATCTGATGGCTATCTGAGTGATCAAAATGAAGGCATTGGCAGCAACGAGCAATAATAGTTCACATTTTCATGGAAGAGGTTTTGGTTGCTGTGTCAATTAAATTTTTCCCATAATTTTGACCTGAAAGAACGTCAAGGGATCCCTATGGAAGGTGAAAGAATAGGGGAAATGTTTTATTTGTTTATAAAGTTCTTTGCCGAGATGATGAAAAGGACCAGGGAATGGCCAGATGCATCTCTCGTGCTTGAGTTGGTCTGATGCCACGTTTTTGGTGTCTGTCCAGAGCCTGGTTCCTTGTAAATCGATGCATCCGCCTCAAGGAGTGATCGACAATGTCATCAGCCTGACCTCGCCTCATGGATCTTGGCTGAATATCCTCAATAATCTACTAAGAAATGCTCAGATTTGTAAATTTTCGAGGGGAATGGATTCAGATAAAAAGGAAAGATGGAGCTTCAAGTTGAAGAGGCCACATTTGAAAACACATTGAATTTCAAAATCGGATTCCGGGCACAGCTCAACAAGACCACAGGCACAGCAGCCTAAAACAGAAAAATAATAACAATGTCTATGTAAACAAAATGACATTGAAAACACAGCAGTAAATGAGGACCGAAACACAGAAATAAAACACTAATCAAACATCTAATCAAGAACAAAATTTCATCTGGCCTTACAGGATGGAAAGCTGTCAAACAAATCTCACCGGGAGGTTATGCATATTATTGGTCGAATCACAACCAAATCAAGTCAAGTAGAGTCTCAAGATGAACAGACCGGTATCTTGCTAATCAGGCAGTCACTGGATTTCTGGCAGCCTGAAGTATATCATATTGAGAAAGTGTGATGAAGAGCCCCACCGATATTTTAGCCTTGTCAAACACAAAGAAGGCAAAGGCAAAGGCAAAGGCAAATTCAAATTATTTGGCAGAAAGAGCTTCTTTATGCAGATTCTTCATTAAACCACTAATTATGAATGAAAGGTATGGCAATGGTTACCTGAATTTCATGCATTTTGCTGGAGTTGCCGATGTATTTGCACCATCCACTCAACATAGCCATTTGTCCCCCCAATCTGGTCATCGACAAGGTTCATGAGAAGAATACCTTCTCGTGGCTGCTCTCCTTGCCTTACGAGATGACAGAGCTGATAATAAGAAGGATCGCTCTCCCTAAGTTTCTCAAGCAAAGCAGACAACTTCCGAGACATTTCACTGTCATCCCCACTGAAGACAACCTGATTCAAGTTGAGGCAAGCAAAAAAAGGAGAGAACATGTCAATGGAGATAAATCAGGTAATACAGCCATCAAGTTCGCAGTAAAGATGATTGATTATGTATCTCACCCTTGATAGATCAGCTGCAAAGTCTTGCCCAAGCAAATTTCTCGATATATCATGTGAGAGCATTCTACCAAACCACATAAGAAAGCGAAAACCATCATCGAATAAATAAAGGCCCCGAGAATCTAAGCTGTCCATTGTCAATGGTAACCTAGTCTTCAGAATGCTCTCGACTTCACCATCCTGAGTGGATGCAGATGGCTGCTAGATAGAATAAAAAATTTACAATGTTTATGGAGTGAAACAAGGGATATTCAAATTTCGAACAGAATTATATGAAGATATCCAAAAGGGGAGGGTAAGTTCTACCTTTAATAGGTATTCGTCTACACGAAGTAAACTAGGGTATAGCAGCTTCAACAACTTCTTCACTGGTAATGCCATCATGGTGAAGCCAGCAGCAGAGCGCTCATCAAGTGAAACATCAGCACACGATCCTTGCAATGCTGTTGACTTGCTGAGAGCTAAACCATACAAAGGCAAATGCTTTAGGGACTCTGGATATATCATCCTCCCTCCTAATCGGTGCTGCCCTGCATACAGATTACGATACTCCCTGAGGGCCTTAACTATCCTCTGTTGCACTGCAGTCCGTGCATCCTCCAACTTATGAGACAGGGTCTTCTCAATGGCTGCAAGTTGATTTTTACCTTTTAGTTAGAAGAGAGAAAAGATTATCTCAAGATTGAGCTAATAGTTAGCAGCAAGACGAATACCTAATCTGCTGAACAAAGATACAACAGCTCCAGTGTCTGCCTGACGGTACATTTCTCCTAAATCAGTCACCACTGGAGCTGCTGCAGTGTGTACTCTGATACGCCTCTCTCCACAAGATGCAGTATACCTTTAGCCTATTAAGGAAACTCCTGTCTGAGCACTTTCACATCACGATATTGTATAGCACCTAAATTTTGGAACAAAGGGACATCTTCTATACCATGGCCAGCAACAAAATAAAAGGAGAAAAGAAAACAGTTGGAACCAGCAAAGGGCTCGATTATGTTCATGAAAGTAGCAAGATCCAAAACATATGAAGGGAATATGTGCGTGTGGATAAGCCCCATACAAACAAGTTTTAGGTAAGACAATTACAACATAAGCCAAATGTTTTGGGGATATAATCTAGACATCAGTGTCAAAACAGATTCTTCCTCGCAGGGAATGCACAAACAATGACAGGTTGAATGGAATGAACAAAATTTTCCTGTAAGTAAAGGTTATTCTTTTTCCCTTTCTGATGCAAGAAAACAAATAGCATGGCCTAAAAAGGAATCGCTATCCACTTATTACCAATCAAAGGATACAGAAGAGCAACTTGGAAATATACTGTCGGGGTTGTTAGCAATGTCTCTTCAAGAGATAACTGCATGGCATATGCTTTATCACAATCCACTGAAGGAAGCGCTAATAAATCCGTGGATCTCAACATGAAGTTCCCGTGATATGATGTGAAGCGAATTCCTAGAAGTTCGCATCAAAGATAAATTAGTCTCTGATAAAGTATTAGCTCTAGTTCAACAGCGGGAACTTTCCTTGAGTAAGTACACTTACCTTTTCCACATCTTATGCGCATAACTGCTTCCCATGCAGTTTCCCTTGTGAGATCACGGGATAACTCATGTCTGAGCTTCTCTTTATGAAAAGCAGATTGAAAAGCTGGGTAATAATAAACTTGACCACCAGTGTACTTTGCCAGGGTCCCTGTGGAGGAATATCATGATTAGGAATCAGTAAAAGTGTGACATAATAATTCAGATTTTCAAAGTATGAAAACAGATTAAGGGACCTATTCAGTATTCTTCTCGTTAAGCATTGTTTTCATTTTCTAACAAGATGGCCCAAATAGGCAGGAACAATGATATGTAAAAGTTCTCTGGTAAATGATTGGAAGCCATGCACTTCATGCATTTCCACGAACCAGTACAAAGGTGTATTTCTGATCCAGCAGATCCCCAGCTAGCTACAAAGAAATACCTAATGAAGCTATGTCAGTATACTTGTCACTGAATGCATATATATTAACTCCTATTTGATACTTGGTGAAGTCAGCAGCCATTTGCTTATAAAATGGATCTTCTGATGTTCGTAAAGCAGGCTCTTTATCTGTTCCATAAACACGAACATCATCCCCTCTCAACTTCAAGCGGCCAGCACCAAGTGAAGGGAGTGTATTCTGAAAAATGAGCAATTTCCCTCCAAGTCGACTCTGCAAAGAGAGAGTAAAGCCACATCGATTGACTTGAAAGATACAAAAAATGATTTAAAAATAAAAATCTAGATCAGGTGTAATGCATACATACCATGACCATGAATGCTGCCTTAAGAGCAGGACCAAAGGCAGATTCTACATTAACATTGTCTTGAAACATTGACGGAAGACTATCCAAAAATGTTTCCACAACAGCCTTAGACTCCGACAAGTTGACAAGGAGATCATCTGGCAGGGGGACAAAGATATCATCCAGATCCGAGACAACCATCATTTGAGGTTGACTCAAGGATGACTGGCACGAGGAAAAAAACCAGTTGGCAACAAGTTCAAACATATATGTCGAGAAACAAATTACTAGCAATGGAAATTATTCAACACACGGGATTACTTGCCTTCATGCTATAAAAATGTATTGTACTGTCATAGGTGATGAAGCCGATCTGTGTCCTGGGAAAGCCCGGAAGATTGTCTAGGCATGACCTTATAGTTTGGGCTACAACCTACAGTAGATATATAATTTAGAAGCTCTTACAAGATTGATAGACAGATAAACGGAATGCCAAATTATACAGAAAAGACCAATGTATTACATAAAGCATGCATGTTGACTGCTCTGTAGGCAAAGCACACGGTAGGTGCACGTTCTCAACGACTCCCTAAACTACTAAACACATTCACCATATATGAAATTCCACTACGTGGATAAGTTCAAATACTTGATGTCAGTTATTTATGTAGTACTTGTCCAAGAAGCAGCAGGATACAGACAGGGGAGGCTAGATTTCATTCTCCATGGTAGGGCTTCTTCAGGAAGGATACTTACTACAGACACACGAGAGAAAAAAGGATGTGAAAATAGGAAGAAGAAACTCTACGCCACTCTATTCTATGCTGTATACAGCCACTAGTATTTATTAAATCGCTTTCTTTAGGAGGGGATCTTCAAGGGTGCTTCGGTTAATCAACAGCCCCTTTACGCCTTGACTACTCGAATGGATAATGCTGGAATGAAGACAGATGGAAAATAATTTGGAAGTTATACTGTCGACTTCATGGTAGGAGAGGAGATAGAATCTTCAAGGTAGTTGAAAGTCTATTGGCAAAGCTAAAAACTGTTCTCAGCGCCATACAACTTCATCCAAAGGACTGATCAAAGCACCTAAAAGGCGAGGGTATGATCATTGAACTCTCCTGTTGGAAATGAGCAACATTATGCACTGTGGCTGATGCTTACCTCAATCATTCCACTTCTGACAGAAGATACTGAAACGTCGATGAGAAAAAAGTATAGTGGTGGCATGGGAGGCCGAACCATATACTCAGTTGGAGCAACAAATTCAACACTACCCTTGGAAAGCTCAGGTCGCTGATCAAAATCAATTCTTCTGCCACTTGCATCTAGAGGGGCATAATAGTCACCAGGAACTGGACACGGTCATTTAACAAATGACATTAGGATAATAGCTATGCACTCTTAAGAAAGCTATTTTGAAGAGAATTCTATTTAGTCACACACAGAAAGCAACCATTATTACTATGCAGCCTCTCCTCCTCTTTTGATCATTCCAATGGTAACCAGGAGCAGGAACCACATAGAAATAGAGTATTTTTAAAGTATCAGTGCAGAAAGAACATATTGAACATGTCAAAACTAGAGTGAAGTCAATAAATTAGCAAGAAAGAGCTTGACATCACTCATTTAACCTCTCGATGTTCCATAGCTTGCAGTGTTAGATAGAAGGATACAATTAAAAATGCATAAAAGCTTCCTACCTTCTATGCCCCACCAACATGGAAATTATGCTGGCCACTGGGCAGCAAAAGTATAGTAAGTATATACAATAAATGTAGGTTCCAAGCAAGCAAATCGATGGGTCAGCCCTCATGTATTACAACAATCAAATCAGTAGAAGAAAATATGGTCTGCATTTTGGACAATAGCTATCTTGCAAGATAGGAAACAATGGCAAAAAACACAGTATTGCAAGAAAGTTTTACATGTAAAATTTGATTTTTACCGTCATTAAGTAGGGCACAAATGTTGCAGCGCCACTTCCTTCCTGCATCAGTAAATGTTACGTGCGGATTAATGTAGGTGCGACATCTCCTACAACGAATAATACCAGTTGAGGCGAAATTGACTACAGGCACTTCCTCCTGAATAGAAAAGCAAGAATTAGCAAGCGGTAGGAATTTTGGAGCAATGAATAAAACTACTAAAGAAAAACCATGTCATTTGGAAGTTTCATGGTCAGAGATAACACTGGTATCATTTCCACTTAAATTTCTTTAAGAAAAGCAACTGTCCGTAGCTTTGTAAAAGCACCAAATGCTCCCTGTTTCTGGATAAAAGGTTAAATTAATAAGAACAGGAAAAACTTCAAATAGAGCTCAGGAGTACTCACCCCCTCAGGAGCTTCTGCAAGGGGGCAAACAACTGCTCCGAGAGGCAAATGCCACCTCGACATTAAGGACTGAGAATTCGGTATAGCAGTAGTGCTAAGACGCAGGTAGCGAGAGTGGCAATTGAGCGGAAATATCTCGCTAAATGAAATTGGCTCCACATCCCCATCCAGTGGCCTTGGCAACGCTTTAGCATCAACTCCAGGGTCCAAAGATCCAGGAACAGACCCAACAGAAAGAGAATTGAAGTCTTCCACTAGGCCATAGATGGCATTTGAAGGAGGTCCAGTGGCAGAATGCGGCATTGGATTCCTAGGAGGCACACCCAATGGAACCGGCCCTAGAGGTGGTTGGGAATAGCCTCCTTGGTGAGTTTGAAATGGTGAAGGTACTGGTGGAGTCGGCACATAACCCGCTGGACGAGCAGTGAAGGAAGGTTGTGATAAGGGTGCAGGTGGTGGCACATTGGGCTGTTGGTTAAGGTGCCCTGGGAAAGGTGGTGGAATGGTGGGGCGGGCAGCAGGAATTGGCAGATCAGCTGCAGTGAATGATTGCTGAAAATTTGGTCTGGGAACAGCAGGTACTAAATCTGATGGCAGCTGTGGTAAATTCCCACCGGGGGGTGGGAGGGCTGCACTTTGAGGTGGCATGCCCATTGGCACTGCAGGTACATTTGCTGTTGGACGGAAGATGGGAGGTGGACTAGAAACTTGCCCTGCAGGTGGAGCACTGAACGGTGCCTGACCCAGTGTCAGAGGATGTGCAGGCGATGCTTGGGGAGGTGGGGTGAACTGTGGAGCACTGAAACGCTGAAAAGTTCCAACACCCGGGGTTTGAGTCATATATGATGCTGGCCCTGGGGTAGTAGCCGCAGATGGATTGCTAATTATTGATGGTGGAGGGGGTTGAAACCCGGGAGCTCCTGTTCTGGCTAAGCTACCAGAGGTTGCAAAGGGCACACTAGGCTGAGAAGCGGTTGGCATAGTTGGGCTAAATCCCGATCCTGAAATAGGTGGAGTGGATGAAAAGGGTCTGATATTTGGGGGAGGAGCTCCAAAAGGTGTAGTGGCAGGCCTTCCTGGATATGTTGGACGACCCGGATTCTCAGTCCCCATTGAATAATATTAATTAATTTATCCAATCAAATTTTGAACAACACTCCCATAAATATACCTGCAACATACGAAGCAATATGACAATGTAACTTATCCAACTGAATTGTGAGTAGAAGTACATAAATTTACTTGCAATATAACAAGTAATACAACAATATTGATCATCAACAGGAAGGTCTCATAACGCTAAATCCAGCTAGAAGGATAGTAAAATATGAGCTGCTCACTGAATTGTGCTACTAGTATTTTCAGCTGAGCAAACATATGACACTGGATATATTTGCCTCGTGCCAATGCTATTGCAGAAGCCGCCTATAGTACCAGTAATTCCCAACTTGATCTGTTGCAAACTTATAACATCCAAAAAGATATGCTACTATCCAAAAGTTTTTTAAGTCAGCTAATTGCCTTAACAACCAAGGAACTAAATTACCCATTATAGAGGGAAAATATCCCATTAATCATAGAACGTCGATTCTCCAGAATGTTAAGTTGATAATGAGAGGCTAATGGAAGCAGCACAGCGGGACTAGCTTGGTTCCTCGTAAACCAACCAGTTCTTACTCGCACCCACAACAAAAAGTGAGCCACCAAGAGCTCAATTGTGCATTCTCCAAGACAGAAAATAAGCCCCATCCCATATCAAAGTCCGATTTTCCCAATAAGAGGCCTCATCAGATCACAACCAAAAACGTACCACTGAAAACAGAACAATCAAGACCGAGGATTACCTCGCAAAGCGATCAAACCAGTGTACTCCACCGGCAGGATCACCCTAAACCCTGGGAACAAAGGAACTATCAGCGTGCGCTCTGTGGCACAAAAACTCCGCGTGGACTCCAGTCCGCGGAAGGACAAGCACGAAAGGGATCTTCCGGAGAACAGATCAGAGTGTCGGCGAGAGGCTGGGAACCCTAGACCCGCCCTGTGGAGAGAAAGGAAGAGGATTTCGACACAGAGCTCGCAGACAACGATGGAGATCGGAGTAGTCAACCTGTGTGTTAGATCCACAGCCTGTATTTTCCCTCACTCTGCCTTCTTCTCCCTCCCTCACCCCCCCTCCCTTTTTTTGTGAATATTCTTTTTTTATTGGATCTAAGCCCATGGAATCATGGTACCGTAACATCCGATAAAATCTACTACGAAAAAATAATAATCAAATTATTTTAATTAGTAATTATTAAAATGGTCAATACTAATTAACTTATTTATAACATTTTAGTTTATAGTTTGTTATATCAGTTGATAAGATACTGCTGATACCGCGAATTTATTAGTCTATGAGATGCGGATAAAAAACTATTAATTATATTTTAATTAATTTTTTAAGCAATAGCACAACACCGTGACTGTATTCGGTTCAAGGTATAATACCGCCAAGGTTTTTTAAATTTTTCCCATTTTATACACCACTTTTTAGGACATGGTATTAATAACAGAGAAGTGTACTCTGTTTTTTTTTTTTTAATATACATTAGTATCTAGAAGTGTTAAGGGTGGAGAATAACACAACTCTCCACCAAACTTATAAAAATAGCACAAGTTTATAAAATTTTTAAAAAATAGCACAATTTTATGTTAAAAGTCCATTTTACCCTCTCCCACTCCCCTTTCTCTCTTCCTCCCCTTCTGCCTGTGCCCAGCTTTTTCTTCTTCTTCCTCCTGCAGTCGGCAACGGGCAGCGGCAGGCAATAAGCGGTGGCGTCGGGTGACGAGCGGCGTGGGCCGACCTGCGGCATCGGGCGATGTCTGGTGCCGGGAGACGTCGGACGTAGGGCGACGTCGAGCGCCTGGAGACTTCGAGCGCCAGGAGACGGGCAGTGGCGTCGGGCGACGTGTGGCGTGGGCCAACCCGCGGCGTCTGGCGACGTCCGGCGCTGGGAGATGAGCGGTGTTGGGTCATCGAGGGTCGTGCGCCGTGCGTTGGGCGTCGGTGCGCCAGTCGCCAGTGATGCCCCATCTGGAGTCGGTGCGCCGGTCGAACGTCGGTGTGCCGATCACCAGGGACGCCCAATCGGCCGCCGGTGCTACAGGAAGGAGAAGAAAGGAGAAGAAAGAAAGAAGAAAGAAGAAGAAGAAGAAGGGCGCGGAAGAGAAGCTGGGGAGGGAGAGGTTGAAAATGGGGGTAGTGTGGGAATTATGAAAAAATTAATAAAAAGAATATATATAGTAGTGCTAGTTTTGAAAAGTGTTATAAAGTAGTGCTAGTTTTGAAAAGTTGTGGAGTGGTGCTAAAAAAATTTTTACCTCAAGAAATCTATTAGGCTACTGACAGTTCAAGTCGGGTCAACCCATTTAAGCGATAAATTTTTTCTAATATAAGTTTTTTTCATTCATAAATACTCGAACTCGAGACTTTTACTTAAGAAAAACAAATACCTTACTACTTGAACAACTCATATTGATAGAAGTATACTCTTTTCTTAATAAAAACTTTACCGTTTAGGATTGGTTGAGATGGTATGACACATCTCTCCTAAAACAAGCTTTCGGGTTCGAGTGTGCTGTAAAAGGAAAATTGCCCATTCAACCTTGTCGGGTGGATGTATTTCTCCAAGTATTCTTACAATTGGCACTGTGAGCCCGCATATGTGTTATAAGAATAATAAACGGTTCGCTGTGCGATAATTATTTTTTCTCAGAAATAATTAATCATTCATATATTTAATTATTATTATTATTTATTTTCAACAATATAGACGAGATAGAATTTACCTGCAAACCCAGGGCTGAACCTCCAGAGACGTGAAATCAACAAGAGTTCCAGTTAGCCTCGGTTTACGTGTCGGCATGCTCGCAAGGACGCGGCGTTCGGTTAAAGAAAGGATGGTCTGGCAATGTCACAGTCAATTTACCGGACAGCATCGTGCCATGCTCTGGTCCCTGTCGTTACAAGAAATTGCAGATAGTGACAGGGGCATGTCATCAAGGAGTGCACGTCCGTTGGCAAAGTTTATCGACAGAGTACACGTACCGATAAGTAACTCTACGATAATTTTGTTTTCACAGACAATGGAGAAGACGAGTCCCATCTCCGACTCGAATCAACCCCTTCCAACACTCGAGTCGAGGATATCCGTTCCGCCCATCTTTCATTCCCATCTGCTGCAGATGAATAACGATGCAGATACGAATACGGTCACTGTTCATCATCAGGTTATGTGCTGTCCTCGTGGTCCGAATGATGTACCTTTGACATTATTCGAACCGATTTCCATCGTTTGTGGGCGAGGAGGGGAGGGATTCGAACCCCCGACACCGTGGTTCGTAGCCACGTGCTCTAATCCTCTGAGCTACAGGCCCCGCCCCGTCTCCACTGGATCTGTCTGTTCCCGGGAGTACCCTAAAAAAAAGGAACCTTTCCTCTCCCCAGCCATTTCGGGTTAAGAAGATGTGAATCCGCCTTTTTCTCTATAATAAGGGTGCGTTCCGAGGTGTGAAGGGGGAGAGAAGGGATTTCATAATTGGGGTTTTGAATAAAACGACCTTTTCATTTTTTTTTCTTTTTGAAATGAAAAAGAAGAACTCGAGCCCGGCGTTTCTCCCAAACTGCTACTCTCATCGGGGAAAAAAAGTTCATGACAATTCAGTACTTAGCGTTAGGAAAGACCAACACAAAAGCAAGGTGCCGGTGGAACGACCAGCATGTCTGCATTGAATCAGGACGCAGAAACAAAGTTGATGTTGGGAATCGTTACGCAGCGGAAACATAAATTTTAAAATTTTATTCCCGATTCAGGATCACTTCGAGGTAATTCGGAATTACAAATAAAGAGAATGTTTAGAAATTATACCTACAAAAACTCTGAATTGGTTCTTGTGCTGATTCCTCGGGTTGACCGCACGAACTGAATAATTTGATCACGAACTTGTTGAAGTCGATCCTTTGATTAGACGCACATGTGCACGCCCTCCACGGTATCCACACCAGAATTTTCTCGTAAGAATTGAGAAACAATTTCTCAATGATCGGTCACACTTAACTCTCACAAAGGTGGAATTTTATTATTATTATTTTTTCTTCGACAAAAGGTCAATCACCACCACCAGGAAAAACCAATGCACCCCGAAGCCATCAACTCCAAAAAACTCACATCCACGTCCCTTTTATAAATATATATATATATATATATATTGTTAATATAATATTGCCCTTTTTAAAGATTGCATATTCAGCTGAGATATTATATATAGCGGATGAATTGGTAAATAATATTACATTGCAACGATTGAGATATGGTTGTTTAATTTCGGTCAGATCTATATCTTTGATTACAAAGAAAATCAATATCAAATGTAAATCTTTCCATATTTCACCAAATCTAATTTGGTAATTTACGTGCATATTTAACCGAGAAAAATAATCAGATTTCTATAAATCTAATCAAATATATAATTCCAAGATTGCCTTATCTAATAAGGGGATGTGACCATTATGGGCTCAATTCGTGCTAACGAAAATTTAACAGCCCGTTCCAAAATTTAAATCTAATAAATTTTTGGTTACGAGAAAAATTTGTATTGTGTGTGACCTATTGGGCTCCACACTAAGCCAGCAGTGGGTCCATTAACTATATTCCACTTTAATTTCATTAAACTCTTTAACGAGTTAATTCGATTAACTTTTAACCGGATAGACCCACAAGTCAAGATTGACGTCTAGCAATGTGTCATAACTACCCGGATAGTAAGGATTTCAATCTAAGGATCGAACACCCTTCGATGATTAGTTTCTGTGTAATTAAATCCTTCGATTATACAATGTCCCGAATGAGCTAGGGTATGGATTATATGTCAAACCCTAATACTTATTCATATGCTTTCAATTCTTAAGTATTTGACTCAATTATGAAACATCGGAAACTCCTTTCCAACTTTCATACTACTCTGGCCAGAGATTTTCTGAGCCAATACTAATCAGAATACATAGGACATACTCTCCTATAATCGGAGTAACCGATTTCTTATTGATTACTCGTCACCTCCGTAAAAGTCTCATTAGATCCAGAATACCCTACGCATGTCTCAGAGAGTCATGCTAAGGAATAGACCAAAAATCACAATTTAACAATTACGAGACACCATGGTAATCTCAGGTCTAAGGATTACTTACACCTACTATCACCTGAGGATTAGCCAATTGACATTTATTTTGAAATCCATTAGGCCTTCCTCTAGTGAGTCAGTTCAGTGAACTCATTCCATAATGAGCACCCATACTCTTACATTAGTGACTCTTCACAAGTAACTGTGAGATCAGTTACCCTCTACTATAGAGTATGTAACGAGTATACTAGTCTTACTGGGTCGCAGATCCCCTATTCAACGATCCTATGACTAGGAACTATTTCAAATTTAAGGTTTATTAGATTTTAGGTCTCACTAGCATGATCTCATCATGGTCCAAAAATCAATACATTAATTTATGGGTTTCATCATAATCGGTAAAAATTCACAGGGAATGATGAATAATAAATGTCTTAATTTTATTTCATGAATAAAGATTACTCCAATTACATCGCATGTGATTGGATTTAGGGCACTAATCCTAACAGTTCAATGTGTTCCTGAGACGGACGATCGAGTTATCTTGTCTCGTGCACTGATAAAGAACATATCCGTTCGAAGATCGAGAAGTACGTAGTGCAGATCGGAGTGCTCGACAGCACGTCCCACTGTCCCATTAATGATTTGATTGGAATTGCTTCCTGTGACTCCTCCATTCATGCGTCTACTTGTTAATTTCTTCATCTTTGCGGATAGTACACCACTTGCCGTCCACCACCGGCACTGGTCTCTCTCGGACTCCGATGACTATGATAAAGTCATCCTAGGATTCCTAGAGGATGATATGCTTCAGGAACTGACTTTGCTTGACCAAGTACAGAACAACAACCTAGGATAATCAAATGAAATAAACTTTCCGACCGAAAACCCGCACTTCAATCCCAAGATACATGCTTTGTCTACATCAAACCTCAAACCATGGCGCTCTCGACTGCCATATACGTAACCCACCTTGCGGTGTATAGACATCATGCGTAACATGAAATCGGGACTAGCCCGTGAACCCGATCGGGGGTGCGGTCGAGCCGGTTTTCTTTTCCTACACATCCACGACGTGCGTCACTTCATACGTACTAGATTCCCCCGAATGGGACGTGGAGCAATCTTAGGGTCTTCTCAGTTGACTTCGTCTCAGTCACGTCGCGTTCTTTTCATTTTTATTGATCTGCTACAAAATTCAGCCGTTGACAACGGGAATTCGGGCATAAAAGTCTTCCCTTGTCATCATTGCGTTTGAAAACTTCCACTTGAATGGAGATAAGGTTCTTCATCTGTAACTTTCTGCGTTCCATTCAATCGATTTAATCTAACAGTTCACAATCAGTATTTTAAATTAAAACATTAATTTAACTGTTCATGGTCATTTGTACTACTTACCTAACGATCTAACGACTAGATCATAAGATTTTCTAATCGATCTTGTCTTGGTTCCTTCCAGCTAGGAAAGAAAAATTATTGCAAGGATTTTCGGGAGGATAAGAGTAGCTAGCTATAATTCGAACGGTACAGTGTCGGTAGAGCTAAGTATACCGAGATTCAATGGGACTTGCTCTCCTGAGAGTTGAGATGTATTTACTGGAACCTGATTAATTCAATTTGGACCGGATCAATTTTACTGCGGTGGGCAGTATCCTTTGTTGTCTCACAGTACCTTGACTTGATTATGTTATGATAAGGAATCCCGAGTGCAGCAAATTCGTTGTGTTTGAATTTTTTTCTGTTATAGGTAAAAGGAGGACATCGGTGATGGCGAGCTAACCATCCTGCTACATAATATTCGAGTTTTCATGTTCTGTCACAAATATATCAAATGAGCTGAACAGTTGATACGTAGTATTGGTCCCATTAACACGGTACTACCAATGATGCCGTGGAGAATGATGATGCATTATGACAATATAATAACATCATGCTGCCGTGAAAATTTGATTTTTTTGTTTCCTTGATGGACAGAGACAACTTAAACTTTATTTTTCCAAAGATGTAATGTAAGATTTGGCTTTGAATTTTGAGCAAATAGACAAAAGAAAGGACATGCTGAGGGAGACAGGAGGAAGGGCGTCCACTGTTCGTAGCAGTGTGGTTGTAACGTTGGACAAACCAAGAAAAGAAAAGAAAGACAATTCCAAAATAATTTATTATTTTTGACCCCATATGAATTTTGTTCAAAGATGAGATGATTCATGTGCAAGATGAGCGTTTTTCAAACTCAAATTGAGTTCAGATGGTCCATGATTCGAGAAATGGACAGTTTCGTCACCGATGGAAAGTGCACTCTCAATCTAAGTTTCGGACTAATCGGGAATGATAATTGAGACTTTTAGTCATAGTTTTTCAAACCGGACCGGACCGTCCGGGAACCGGATAACAGTCTGGTCCGGTTTTGCTAATTACTCCTTTTGCAAGCTGAATCCGGTTTAACCCTATTAGCCGGCCGGTTCAACCGGTTTTTGTCCGAACCCATAAAAACCGGCCAAAAACCGATCAATTAAAAAATTCGAAAAAATTTGAAAGACAAAAGGAAAACCAAATGTGACTAACACAAAACCGTTCCTCATTCTATAGAGTTCTCCTTATTTACTGATAAAAAAATAACGACTAGAATATCAATTAATGAATAATTTTCTCTCTAATAATTATTTGTTATATTAACTTGAATTTGATTATGAGGGATATCATGTATATTTAAAATTTGAATGGTCTGTATATTTCACTTTTAAATTTGTGTTTTTTGTGTTGAACTTCTATATGTATGTATGTATGTATGTATTATAATGATAAATTAATTTTTAAAATATGATATTCTACCTTATTATTATTAATTTTATATTATAATTTATCGAAACCCGGTTAAACCCATAAACCCCAGTTGAACCTATGAACCTAAGAACCCATGCCATGACCGGTTCCCGGTCCGATCCGGATTTAAAAACTATGCTTTTAATGGTCCTATCGGAGTCATTTTTTACTCGAATTGTGTTTCAATTGTCCATGATTCGAGAAATTGACAATTTCATCATCAGTGGAAAGTAAACTCTAAATTTATGTTTCGAACGAGCATATGATGATAATTAAGGTTTAATGACCACACTCGAACTAGTTTTTTTAGAGTCGATTGAAGTTTTAAATATCGGGCAATATAAAAAATTGAAACTACAGATGAGAATCCCGAAAATTGAAAATTTTGGAGTTGAGTCCCTGGAAAATTATTTATTCAGTCATAATAGCTAACTTAGTTACATATCAAGGGTCGGTATGAACTAAGGATGTAACTATCGGGTCGCCAGTTGTAAATAGTGAAATTTTAGGGGTAATGTCGAAAAGTTTGTGCCACAGCCGACGTGAGACGAGCGATGGAGTGTCGGAGAACGGTCGGCGGCGAAATTGGCGAGACGGACGGCAACGGACCACGATGACGTCGTTCCAATCGTGGAACAGAAAACCGCGTGGGCCTCTCCGCCGTTCCCCCGACGGTTGCTCGGAGACCGATTGCGTTCCCACCGTCAACTTTGACCTTTGACCTTCGCCCATTTATTACGCTATGAAATCAAAGTCATTCTTGTTTTAACTTTTTTTTATTATTGATCATGTCTCTCTTTTTTGAACTATTTTATTTGGATAGCGTGGAAAATTCTATTAAAAAACTTTTTTTTGTATGAATCAAATAAACAGAGAAAAAATTATTATTATGGGAATTTTATTGTTGTTGAGTACGATTAGATATGAATTATTTTTTTATTTGGTTTTTAAATATTGGTAATTTAAAATAAATTAATTGAGGTAGTAGAGTACTCATTTCTCTTAATTGAAGAGAGTTTTATCACAGTGAGTCCTTTCAATTCAAACTGAATTAGTCGCATCCATTGGTCTTTTGAATACTAATAGTTTGGAGCGCGAGAATATTATATTATGCTTAAAAAAATTCAAAATCTATATATATATATATATATATATATATATATAGCTTTGGATGGTTGTAAGACATCGATCCTGCATTTAAGCAGTTAAAACCCCATGATCTGGTTTGGATCTATGAAGTAGACGAAGCGAAGATGGAAAATATCACCTTTTTGTCCCTTGAAAAGTAGGAAATTTTTATCTTCTTCTCTATAAAATGGGAGAAAGGACTCCAAATCGTGTAATTCCCCCTTGAGATGGTTCTGCTTGTTCTTGATTGCCCTCCACGCTGCCCACCTACCAGCTATCCTGTCTTAACTTGGATGCAAAGCAGAGCAAGCAAGCTTCCGAATTCGCAGAGGTTTGTGGTTAGAACAAGCCCAGTATTTTCTTTCTCCTGTTGTTGAAATCCCGTTCTTTTCCACTTAAGTTACCTGTTTGAAGCTTTTTCTCCAGCTGGGGCTCTTGGTTCGATTCTTCCGAGGTTTCTCTTTCTTTACTGGGAGAGAATTCCAGAGAAATTGGTTCTCGTATGGCCGAGATCTTTCATGGAGAGTAATGAGTTGTAAAGTTGCTGCAATTGAATGATTTAGTGTTCCTCTTTTGGAAGGAATAAGTAATATTCCTACTCTGAATTCTTGTCTGCAATTGAATAATTAAAAATTTCCTTGTCTGCCCTTGTTGAGTTTGAAAGTCCTGGTCTTGTTTTTGTTGGAACGTTAAGTGATGCAGAAGTCATTGTGATCCAAAGTTACGTAGATTCTGAAGCAAATCTGTAAAGGAATTAATACTGAGTTGTCTGTTTGTTACTTCCTCCTGTGAACACTTCATTTGATGTTTCAACCTTCGCATGAACATGGGATTTCTTGTTCTGTCCTCTTTTCTGTTGCATGATCAAGCTCTTGCTTCAACAGGGCTAGTTGAAGTGAATCTCTATTGAATATCTAAAAGACAAGACCTGCCAAAGATCCCCCATCTCTCGGTCCTGCCCTTTTGTCTGCAATCCGGTCTAATGCAAGAAGCATCTCAGAAGCCGAGGATCTCTGAAGGCTGTTCAAGCAGGTTATACGACGAGTTTGACCGAGACAGAGAGTTCTCGCAGTCACCAAAATGCTCTGACGAATGCAGCAGCCACAGGATGAACTTTACGACGGCTCAGGCTGCTGATCAATTTTGCACGTACGAGTCATCCTCAACGACCGGGAGCTATAGTCAGCTCATTCACAACTCTCAATCGACTCTCACCTTTCCAGCAGAGGGAAGCCCAACCTCTCCACAAGACTCGAGGTTGCATCAGTCGCCCCACAACTTCCCTAACAACCGTCACCCCGATGATGACTTGAGCCTGAAGCTACAGGAACTGGAAACCCATATGCTTGGGTCGAGCTCTGAGATTCTTTACAATATGAATGTCACAGTTGAGGCTGAGAAATGGAAGGACTTGATGGAGAGGATCTCCAGAGGAGAAGGAGGCCTGAAGGAGGTTCTTTTCGCTTGTGCGAAGGCAGTAGAAGAAAACAATGCAATCAGGATAGAATGGCTGCTGTCAGAGCTTAGGACAATGGTATCAGTCTCAGGCAGGCCGATCCAACGGCTGGGAGCATACATGTTGGAAGGGCTTGTAGCAAGGTTGGCTTCATCAGGGAGCTCGATCTACACGGCCCTGACGTGCAAAGAACTGGTCGCAGGCCCCGATCTTCTCTCGTACATGCATGTGCTTTACGAGATATGCCCTTACTTCAAGTTTGGGTACTTGTCAGCAAATGGCGCAATTGCTGATGCTATGAAGGACGAGGACCGGATCCACATCATGGATTTCCAGATTTCCCAGGGAAGCCAATGGATTAGCCTCATTCAGGTAATACTTAACTAAATGATACAAAAGATTAAGTAAATTCTAAAACCTAGGAGTGATTGCTTGATGTTGCACCTGAAGTATGTGCCTTTAAATTAAGTCTCTGGATGGTTCTCCATCACCAGGCACTGGCAGCTCGGCCTGGTGGGGCCCCAAAGCTACGGATCACAGGCATCGATGACTTCGGCTCGGCCTATGCCCGCGGAGGAGGCCTGGAGATCGTTGGGAGGAGGTTAGCTCAGCTAGCAGAGTCGTGCAATGTCCCATTTGAGTTCCACGGTGCCAGGGTCCCTGCCTCTGAGGTCGAGTTTGAGCACCTTGGCATCCAGCCTGGGGAGGCAATCGCTGTTAACTTTCCCTTGATGCTCCACCACGTGCCTGACGAGAGCGTGTGCTCGGAGAATCACCGGGACAGGCTGATAAGGCTGTCCAGGAGCTTGTCCCCGAGGGTGGTAACACTCGTCGAGCAGGAGTCCAACACCAACACTGCCCCATTCTATCCCCGGTTCATGGAGACGTTTGATTACTACTCTGCAGTCTTTGAGTCAGTAGATGTGGTGCTTCCCCGTGACCACAAGGAACGTATCAGAGTCGAGCAGCATTGCCTTGCTCGGGACATCGTGAACCTCATAGCCTGTGAAGGAATGGAAAGAGTCGAGAGGCATGAGCCATTCGGCAAGTGGAGGTCGAGGTTTACAATGGGAGGTTTCCATCCTTACCCACTGAGCTCATCCGTGAATGCTACAATAAGACGTCTCTTACGAGGATACTGCGAGAGTTACACACTCCAGGAATGGGATGGGGCTCTGTTTCTCGGGTGGATGAACCGGCCGCTGGTTTTTTCTTGCGCATGGAGCTGAGATGAGATTGTCGGAATCTTAGTTCCTTCAGCTTCTCAAAAAGGAGTACTGTTCTTGATTGTACTTTCACAGAGTTAGCCAAAAAGTTTCTATGATGCTTTTATCAGTAACATAGGATTTTCCCCTTTGGTTCATAGATGTCTTGATGTTTTGATGATGAACTGCAACTGACATTCCTTCCAAAGAAATTTTTCCACAAGCTAACATCATCTGTCCGTAAATTGTAGTATTCAATGAAACATTACTTTCCACTAACACTATTCAATGTCTGAAAAACAGCATCCATTCTTCCACAAGTCATATGAAAAATCAAGGAAACACATGCATCTGTCTGCTAGAGAACTATAGCAGATCAAATCACAGGTTCGAAGCAGAAAGGCTGCTGAAAAATGCACAGAATTACAATATCACCGGAAACTGTATTATCTTCAATATTTTCCATCTTCAAAGTGTACATATAAATTACAGCATTATATATAGAACAACAATATGCTCGAATTTGTACATCGTGACTGAGATTCAACTAGTTTACACGGCTGTATAAACAATTGGCCTGGGACCCAGGCAAGAGCTCTCCAATTATGTCCGGGAAATCACAAACATCATCAATTCAATAAGCATATGTAGTTATTTTATGGACCTGTCAGTATTCTTCCCATGTTTTGTGGGTATGGGCAAGAATTATGTAGACTGGGAACATCAATGCTGCGACCTCCATTGAAATACTCTCTTGATCCAAATGAATTCTTTCCACCATTCTGAGCACTGTCATATGATGGAAGAGGGCTTGCTTGAATAATCTGAGCACCAGACAAGCCGCTGAGGTGGGCTCGACTTTGAATGAGTTGCTGATGCAAAGAACTTTGTTGCTCAGCAGGTCTATTCTCAGCAGCAGCAGCAGCAGTGGAAGAGCTGATCCCAACCCCAAGATCGAGGCTGACGGCCTCACTGCTTTCCTCCAGCATAACTCTCCGCACCGTTGATGTGGCGGAGGGCCAAGACGTGTCATGGCTGTTCGTCTTTGCTGTTGGTACGTCATGGTTGTGCTTCCCTTCATAAGTGGTGACGACTGCCTTTGGGTCATGAGATGCCCTCTCCACATGTTTCCTGACAGGACATCCTGCATTCGTGCACTTGTAATAACTCCTGCATCAGAAGGCAAAACGCAGACATGATTTGATATTCCCATAGATCATCTTGGAAAAAAAAAAGCAGAATCACAAGGGTTTGTATTTGAAAGGCTGCTCGTCTAGTTTCGGCGAGTAGCACAAAACTTGATGGCCACAATAACAACAAATCAAGTAACATTACATTTGCAAGATATGGAGTTTCCATCTTAAGCAATTCACTATTCCCTGCTGCAACATGATATCTGATGTCATATTCAATTCAATATTAGAAGTCAAGCAAGGTAATTTCAATTCTCGGATCATTTGATCAAAATCAATTCTTATAAAAGTCCATATAGCCCGATGCTCAAAACCCAAATGGCTTCAGACATACCATAATGTCCTTCCACGGGCACAGGAATCTTGCAAACACACATAGGTTTTTTCATCAAATTTGAAATTTACCTTGGATTTGGATTGCCTCTCACCACTTTCTGCCCATATTTGCGCCAACGATACCCATCATCCAATATATCCACCTCACTTAGAGTCTGAACTACAACTCGAGGTTCTCGAATAGGCTTGACCACCGGAGTGATATCTAACCCTCCATTATCCATCCTCCTGCCCCGAATACAATTTCGTCATTAACTAATATCATAGGTGATGGGAAGTATCTTTAATCTTTTGAAATAAGCACCTTCTCTTAGAGAACTCATCATCATCATCAGCTTCATCATGCATCCTGTTTGATAGAGAAGCAGCACCTTCAATGCAATCCTCATTGCAAGCAACAGAAGATAGCTCCAACATCCTGTTTGGCTCAATATTGCAAGTAGTTTGGCCAAATATTTTTGATGATTTATCTAAAGGCAAGGAAGATGGTTCAAGTTCTACTAGATAGACATTGAGAAGAAAAAAGAATACAATTCACAGTCAAACTTACTACCAGCAAAGGATGAAACTCTCTCTGATCTTTCTTCAGGGATTGATATCATAGTACCCATAGTAAAGCGCCGCCCTGGTTGAGGTTTAGGATGATCATGGGTTCCCTTGTAGATAATTTCTGTTACTCGTCCATCAGGGGACCGCTCAAAGAGCTTCTTCACTTCACAGTTTGGATGAGTACACTTGTAATAGCTGCGAGGGAATTCGCTACCCTTAACATGCTTCTGTCCGTATTTCCGCCAGTTATATCCATCATCTGATAAATTCTCAGCCCCAGGCAAAGATCCACCCCCTTCCTGATCAGACTGTGTAGCCTCAGACTGAAGGTGCTCTTTTCGGTTCAAATTTTCTGAATCAATTTCAGCAGGTGGACTTGGCCCTGAGGAAACCAAGTTTGGAGTGGATAGAATCAACTCATTTGAGGAGACTGCTACATCACTCTTGACTGAAGGAGCTGATGCAAATGACTGTGGCTGGTACCGACCTTGGGAATGCACATGCTGCTCACTTTGATAATTCAACTCTGCAGTAACCTTGGAAAAAGATGACCATCAGTTGACCATTATCAATTAAGCCACCATAAGTCTGCCACCGGTATTTGCTCGAGGGTGGAACCAGAAAACCGATCTTAGCAAGGTTTTTTATTGATAAGAATAGCTCACAATTTTATGGGCGGGAATTTGAGTTGGTAAAACTTCTCACCAATGACCATATTGTTGTGCTGAGGAGAAATACTCCCTTAGAACTCAATGCAATTTCTAAGAAAGAGATTTTTCGTATTGCAGAAGAGGACCGGTGGACCGGTGGTAAGAAATGGGGACATCCCACATTTTAATTAGAGCACACGTTCCCAAATCCCAACTGACTTTGTACATTTCAAGCTAACAAGTCCGAGTTTGGGACATTACCAAGCTTGTCCTGGAAGGGGTTTTGAACTCAAAGTAGCTCGACCATCTTCCATCCAATTTATTCCCGCTGGTGCAATTTGGGGTTTTCATGCTCGATGGGGAAATGATAGAACCGTGTGATATTTGATGTTTAATGAAGGAACCAGTTGTTGGAGATGGTTCTACCTGCAAAACCAGAACAAGAAGATAAAGCATAATTTATTCAGAAACCACCATATCATTATTGGACATCATCAGACAATAATATTAATCCAGTTCTTATCTTCACCGCTAGTTGGTATAATCCTTCCAATATAAACATATTCGAAGATGAGACATCTTCCGTATCCCTTTTCTGCAAAATAAACTAGTTAGGTACCTCCAAGGTTAGCCACTTCCACTCCTGATGTCTACCCTGATCTTACACTATCAGCATCTCCTAAGCAGGATTGTATATGTGCTCGACAGAAGCTCATGGCCAAATATCTTAGTTTTGCTTCAGGAATTATTCCATCTCATTCATCTTTTTAAGCCACATAACTTTACTTACACATTTAGTGATCAGTTATGGCATTAGATAATGGACCTGTGTCCTTGTGGGTGGATTTATTATTAAAAATATGCTACTGCTTGATGATGCATTATACCCAGAAACTCATACCCAAATATCAATGCGACCATTGGTCCATGATGCACACAACGAATCTCAAGCATAGAAGAATACTCGTCTCTTAGAAGACAATGCAGCCGTTGAGAAAGGAAGAAAAAAGAGACTTTAGAAGTAGCTCCATTCACACACACCTCACAGGCATAAAAGAGCAAACTGTCTAGTACAGAGGCCAAGCATCAGAATCCAACAGAAAAATAAAAAACCATCCAGAGGCAGATCAAGAATGATTACCAAAAACAGCAAAAGGGAATTTTGAACTTCCCTAGAAGTATCAGCATCTTTTCTGTCATTAGATACCAAAATAGCGTCACTTGGCTTGCGAAAATGTCTCTCCACCAGCCAGGTAGAAGATGGATGAAAGTTCAAAGAGAAAAACTATCCAGACACCAACATAAGTTCCATCGTACTGGTTGAAGAAGCTCATGTATTGAATTTCAAAACATCAGGGGCTTTATATCCAATTTTAACAAGAAATTTAAGCCTTTTTCAGTGTTCTTAGCTTGAAACAGAGATGTACAGTCAGAGCTTAGTCTCGTGGACTCATCCAAGGAGCAGTTGGGAGGAAACATAAGCAACTCAAGTCCACGAGAGTCCCCCCAAGACTTGCCAACCAAAAAATGCCACTGTTGTAAAGGATGAAATGCTTCAGTGAACGCACCACACACCGAGAGCCTTCAACAGCTTCCATCTCTCTCACATTTCGCCTCAATCAATTTCCAGCCGAAAACAGTAAACTTATGCGACTCACACGCAGAGGGTGAAGTTCATTTTCGGGAAGACAAAGAAAATCTCTAAGCAATCTCTTTTTTCAAATTTCAGCTAAAATTCAGCTCAATATATATGCCAAACAGAATAAGCAGCTCCTGAAATTTCACTTTGCGCCTAATTCCATCTGAAAGAAGAGGAATCAGAGCTCATCCCTCGAGAAACTGTGACGCATTAGTAGCTGAAATATTTTTCCACGATCAAAGAGGACCTCACCTTCATGTTGGAGAGGAGGACTGGAGACTCGAGGAAAGGTGTCGGGCTGAGACCCGAGGGGATCGTGAAACCGGCTGGCCTCGAGATCGGGAGCTTCGCTGGAGACATCAACTTGTACCTCGCGCCGCCGGCAGAAGCACCGGTTCCCTCGTCGGAGGTAGACCCTGTCCGGATCACTCCCTCCGCCGGCTCGGAGTTCCGAATACGGAGCTGGCCAGCTGGGGCCCTGGCCTCCGAGCCCAGAGTAGAGGGCTCCATTATGTGTGTGTAAAGAGAGAGAGGATTTGAGTAGTGAGCAGAGAACTGAGAGCGCGCGAGTCAACGAGAACAGGGAGGGACTGGGTCGATTTGTTAAGGGGGAGAAGGAGGGGCATTACGGTAATCTCAGTGAGTCGCCGTCGCCGTTGCCTTGGCCTTTTTTAGGCCGGAGGTCGCCTTACCCTTTTTGCGGCTGGTCTTTTTGTCTGCCGTTGGATAGGTAGAGAAAAAAATAAAAATAAAATGGTAAAAACCCTCATGTTAATAATCGAACTCCTCTCTAGATATTGAGACAGTCTTATATTATTGTATTAAAACTTATTTTTCTGAGTTCTGTCGTTTCAAACTATGTTACTCATAAATTCTCCTGCATATAATGAATGTAGTACGAGATAAGAAATTACCATTGAGGACTCATCTTCGTGTTCCTTCCCTTTTCTTATTTCCTGGCACGTGGAACTTTTCGAGAACCGAACGGGATTCAATCCTGGGATCACCCATTTGGTGGTCCAGTAAGAAAACCATTAGGCCAGCTCCAAGTTGGTGAACACCTGTGATATCGGTCGTACAACAGTCATAACTCGTACCAATGAACTTCTTGTTGCATTTATGGTTTTATCTTGTGCCAACATTTAGATCATATCACTACACCACTCTACATATTTATCCCCTGATCGAATCAGACTGTTTATCGATTTCTTCATATAAATTACGAGACAACGACTCCCTTATCATAGCATCGATAATGCCGATATTCATCTTCCAGCGACTGCTCAGCTGATTCTTCATCTGCATAAATTGCACGTTGTGAATCTCTAGATGTGATTTGCCAACAAGTTGCTTTTCAGCAGGTTGCGTTGAAAACAATGCAGCAGCTTCCTCGCTTGCAGTGGAAATCATTAACATCATTTCCTTGCCGATCGACGTGGTTTCAATGACCACGGCACATTCGTGTTTCGATCTATCGTGTCTAACATCTAGGTTTCGAGCGATGCACGGACCAGTGCATGTAAAAGGTGTCAATATCTGAGAAGATCATTTATTCCTATTCATGCACGAGTTCGTGAAACAGTTGGCGGTCGTGAATGATGAGCTCGATGATCAAACCGACACTGTACTTGTTGCATTATGTGCTCATCATTCAGAAATGTTCGTTTGGTACACTCTTGAGAATACAGAAATTCGGACCATTTTTATCAGTAAAAGAATGGCAATACTGGTGGTGACCGGTCAATCTACCCGTAATGTTTGGACTTTTGCATTCAATTGCAAACATATTAAATGACCGGTACTAACAGTAGTATCGTTAACATTGCACCACGTCTAAAAACTTGGTGTTTGCCAACATCCAAGTTTAAGAGCTCCTTCTAATAACATTACTTTGAGCGAAACTCAATTCCGAGGCCTCGACCTCGCCGAATCATATAATAGTGAATTTTAGACCGTTGGACCATTTGATCAAAGTGGATTGGTTAAGGTAGCAGAGGGCCTCATCTCCATAAATAAGGTCTCCAGACCAAGTCTTGTGAATAGTAAAAATTCACTTTGAGAGATTTATCCCGTAGTGAACCTGCCTAACTCTAACTAAAATAGTTAGATCTCGTTATATTTCTGAATACCAATAATTCATACAAAAAATTGGATTTTGCACATATATCCAAAATCTCATCATTACATCACAAATGTAAGATCACGTGGCATGTTAGGACCTAATTTCTACATGCAATTATACATGCATAAATCTACATGAATCACCGCACTTCAATAGATCGATAAACTAATAAATAAAACACTTCTTGTTATTAATTTTTTGCATTCATATGATTAAAACCCTTTATATTTAAACGTGAAAAGATTAAAATGCCTTTAAACTTAAAAAATAAATAGATAACTCATTTAATATATATATATATAAGTAAAATCCGAGCTACAGCATAGCGTTCGGATTACTTTTAAATTTAAGTATTCTTAATTCCACCAACTGCAAGGTAGATCCCATATAGTTGTTGTTTAGCCAAACAACTGCACAAGTGGCGTTCGATGAGCTTGGAATATTCCCCATTTATTTGTCTAGTCCCGAAGGAAATTGATTAATTACCCAATGAATTGGTCCGAACCAACCTAAAAGAACAAATTCTCCTGAAGTATGTTTTTATTGTCCTATAATATAAAATGCAGGATAGAGTTGCCTTCAATGAAGTGTTTTTGCTTGATAATAACATGAAAACAGTGAATTGGAGAATCCCACTGAGTCGAACCACATTGTCCATCATGAAAGGCATTGTCGCTAGCTTTATTCATGCTGTGTGCATGCCTGTAACAGGTCAAGATCGATGATCTAGGGATAGCGATGATAATGGGTAAGAGGAGGACCACATGGACTACAGCAAAAGAGGACTACACGGAGCTCATGGACATATGGAGATTCCCTACAGTGACTGTGACAGCGTGGCTAAGATCTACAAGATGGTCACATCGCATGCCCATGGCAGAGTCAGGACCCAGAGTAATGGCTTTCATCAAGAAGTGCTTGGCTGAACCCAAGGCTTGACCTCTGACTCTGACTCTGACTCTGACTCTGACTCTGCCTCTGCCTCTGCCTCTGAGCTCTTGTGCGACCCTTTCTTTGACGGGATCCATGACGATGATGATGAAAAGTAGTTCATGATATTTTTTACCCTCAGTTTATAGTTGATTCACATTTCAAAGCATATAGCTGACCAATGCATTCATTGATGTTTTGTATTTTAAATGTTAAGTTTCATACTGGTTGAGAATTGTTTATGGTTTAGATTGCGGCAAAATAATCGATATGGTTTTCTGCTCCTTTTAGCTGTGCTATCTCCCTTTGCATTGAGAATCGTTTATGATTTAGATTGAAGCAAATTAGTCTTTTTTAATTGTAGTTTTCTGCTCCCTTTTAACTGTGCTATCTACTGTGATCTAATATCAACTGTGATATAGCACCAGGTCGGATGAGAAATTATTATGAGGTTTCATGTTTGTACCTTTATTTTTCACCTTGCTTGTTGTTCGTATCCTTGTAAATATGCAAATTTGCAGGTTTAATGGAGGAAGGGTAGAGGAACTCCTTTGCCTACAGACCTCGAGTGAGCTTACGGGTCCTCAGAGCAGGCTTGAAAGTTGATTCCATCCCACAAATGAAAAAATCCACAATCAGTGGCCATTCAGTCATGAAAAGCAAAGAAAGAAGCTCAAAGGGGAATAACTTTCACTGGAACATTGAAGCAGATCGATAGAAGTTTTATAACCTCTCTGATTGGTACGTCCCAAAAACATGAAAAAGATGAGCAATATATTTCATATGAATGCACCCATCAAAGCTTTTTCGAAGTACTTCACACTGTTTGTCCAATTCGGAATAGAAACTTCATGGACTATGCATTTTCTCGGCAAGCTTGAAGCTTGGTAGGAGGGTCATTTCTGCTGATCATTCCCTGCCATCGTATCGATTTTGAAGCTTTCGGCCTTTGCTAGTTATTCCCTGCCCTTTCTTCCGACGACTGCATTCTTTTATCTGATGCAGATGGACGATAATACCCTTACCGTCCCCGAAAATCTATTATATATCTATTCTATATTATATATTATATATATTATTATTATTATTATTATTTATTATTATTATTATTGTATATTACATTAAGCAAACCAATCACCCATTTAGTATCACTTTTTAATTTTCTATATTTGCCCTTTGGGTATAATAATTAAAATTTTAATATTTCTTAAGTTTGAAATCAAAGAGGGGTAAAATAGTAAATATAATGCATATAACTACTCACTCACCTTTTTTTTCTCTCCCAGTACTTACTCTCATCTATTTTTATTAGTGATCGATATAATATAACTCACTTCTATAGCTATCTAATTTAAAAGTTAATATACATATATATATATATATTACTTGAAAAATTAATTGTAGATATTAATCTCTTTAATCGTGCATGAATAGAGATTCCTAATAATTTTTATTAAGATAACACATATCGTGCTTAGCACGGGAAAGTGTCTAGTATTATTAGATTGCAGCGAATTAAATGTGGGACTGCTATATTTCATAAGTATATTAAATTGCTAGAAATTGATTAATAATACATTCTTGCAATTACTTTGCACAGATAAAGTGGTAATAATTTAAGAATTATGGGCATTTTATACATAAAAATTTTTCAAAGTATGATTATAAAACTTTAACCAATGTGATCTTTATAATTAAAACTGAAATTCATCGTGTAAGTAAAAAAAATAAAACTTTGCATTGAATTGAACCTAGTGTTATTAGATTATGAAAATATCAATTATATAAATTTTTCTTGAATTATAAGATAAAATATGAGAATGTTGTAAGCACCAAGCTTAATCAAAATGCCATAAACAAGAGATTCCATATTTTTTAGACTGTAATATTTTACCCATCGTATCATAAAATTTTAACTCACATATATCATATTACCGTGAATTCTGTAAAAGTTCAGATTTTACAGCAAAGCAAACTCCCTATCACAAGAATCTACCTTTGAAATGAAAATTACAGAAGAGCCAGGAGTTGGAGACAGAGATTTACAATTTTTCCCGGTTCGAGGGAGGGCTATTATGGGCATTCTATATGGTGTTATAGAGAGCCCTCGCTGGCAACTAACAAAAATTTAAAAAATGTTCCGCAACGGTCACTTCAAACTTCCGCAATAAAATCCTCCATCGACACATTCGAATCAGATTCAAAACCAATCCTCTTCTCTTCTCTTCTCTGTTCGTCTCAGCGTCTCTCTCTGATCCTAGCTAGGAAATCTAGCAGCAATCGTCCGTACATCTCCGAGACCCGACCTAATGGAAAGCAGCTCGTCGACCTCTTTGATCAGAGCCTCCTCTCTAGATCCGTCGCCTCCATCCACAGGTTCGCGTCCATGAACCCTAAGTCCGCAAATCTTACTCCGAGAATACACCTCAGGTGGATCCGAACCTTCCGGAAGATCCTGGTGCTCTGAATCCTCCTCCTTCTCCAAAGAAGGAATCGACTGAGGTCTCCAGATCAGGACCTCATGATGATTTGCCGATGAAATCTGTGATTCAAACTTAGGTGAATTGGCACAATCATGATACTGGGTTTCTGATTTTTAGCTTTTGTTGAGGTTCAGTCTAGTCTGTTTCGTTAGATGACTTAAATGTCTCGAGCAGTTACAGATTTGAGTGATCTCAAGAGGTAATTTATTTGTTTTTTCTCCCTATTGGCCGTAGTCTCAATTTTAATTTTTTTTCTTTTTTTGTGGAATTGGCCATCCTTTTTGTCCTCTTTCACGTATTTGATAACTAGTTGAATTTATGGTTTGCTGAATTGAGTTCATCTGCAGAAGTAGATTCCGTTATATGAGAAAAATGTGAGGCACCAGCGGCTACTGATCCATCCATGAAGGTAACATCGTTAGCTCTTGAAGCTTGATTCACTTTTTCCTCGGAGCCAATTACTTATTATATTCTGTTCAAATATGGTAGCTTGTTGTGAGAATTAGACCAGCAAACGGTCATGAAAATGGAGGGACCCACATGGATTAGAAGATTTCATCCGATACATTATTGGTTGGCGATTGCAAGTTTACCTTTGATTCGATCAAGTCAGGTTTGCAGCTAATCATCACTGTCTATTTACACTACCTGCATTTTGTCCCGATTTACACAGTACCATGACAAGTAATGTTGTAGTTGCTCGGAGTGTTTTCGTTTTTATGAACAGAAACAAGGGATGGACTTTTGTAGATTTGTCCTGTATTGATAATAGGGAATGATGCAGGCTATGAGATCTCGTCTGGAAAACATTCGACAAAATTCATGTCTATTTCTCAGGGAAATAGAACAACTAAATTGAAAATAATGTGAACTTTGTCTTTCGGTTTTGAACAGCAAGATATATTTCAAATGGTTGGAGACCCCATGGTTAAAGATGCATTAACAAGTTACAACACCTGAATCTTGTCATATGGACAGGTATTCTACATCAATACATTCTAGTTTCAAAGTACTAATCTGTTCAGCTTCTTGGTAGAGTGGAAGTGGCAAGACATTCACCATGCGGGGACCTTCCAGCTCCATGGTTGAAGTGCCATCATCAAATAGTGACCAAGGTCTTGTTCCTCACAATTTCCAGACTCTCTTTTCTGAGATACAAAAGGTTTGCCTTTTACTTATTTCCCATTGGCAATTGAAATCGAGTGCGGAACATCTAAATATTAAGCCCCTGAGCTTGAAATAACGGTTTTGGACGCTTAATAAAACAGCAACAGGCCTGTAAAGGGAAGCAAGTCTTGCTGTTCTTTTCTAGAGGTAGAGCTGTCCCCGTATTAACAGATAAATTGTGTTGGAACTCCAGCTTCATTTATCATTAGCGCTTTAAGCACTTTTTGTACTACCACAGATATACAGTGAAAAAATTGGGGATGTGCTTGATCCAACCCTGCAAAATCTTCAAGTTCGAACTCTATGTTAGTTAAAATAAGTTTATTGATAATTGATGCTACACCTTTTGATAGCTATCATTCTTATGCATTTGGGGATTTGCTTTATTTATAGGTGAAGGATGATACAAAGATCGGGGATTTGCTTGATCCAACCCTGCAAAATCTTCATGTTCGAACTCCATATTAGTTTAATATAAGTTTCTTGATAAATTTTCACTTTCATGCTACACCTTTTGATAGCTGTCATTCTTATGCATTTGGGGATTTGCTTTATTTACAGGTAGACGATGACACAAAGAACGTATTACATGTTGAGAATTTGAGTGAGTAGTATGTGACGCAGACATCATGCAGATTTTAATAAATGTAACAGAAACAATGCTCATTTCGTCCTTATCCGATTAGCATTTTTGCTCTTACGGAACTTTAGAAACCATGCCTTTTCCATTATGTTTTCTGTCACGCTTCATCTACTTATCTCTGTCTCTTGAAGGGGCTTTCTTCTGGAAAAGTTGGAGGTCGGTCACACATCCAAAATTTGCTTTTCAATCAGCCTGTCTTTGAGGTGCTATATCAACATAAGCATGAACCTCTATGAATCCAACTGCTTTCCTCCACAAATTACAAAATAAAAGTATTATTTTTTTTTTCTATGAATTGAGTTCTAAATTTCAAAATTTATACAGGCACTTCTCATGAGAAAAATCACTTCTTTCCACTGGCTCTGTTACTTAGATGTGGCTTTGAACAGGAGGCATCATCTCAGTGCTTTGGTAGTTCCAAGATAAGCAGAATAAGCCTCATCGACCTAGCTGGGGCCAACGCAAACAATGTGAAGATGTCTTTCATCTTGGGTATAGTTGAACTTGTTAAATTAAACAAAAGCCTTCACTTTTTTTTATCAAACTTCTGATTGACTAGAAATCTTCTATGGCTGCAGCAGCCTTGTGAATGATCTAGCAAAAATCAGTCAAGTCACTGATGAAATATATTCAGTCTAAAGGATCAAGATTAACACATGTTCAACAAGAATCATTTAGTGGCAATCTATCTTTGATTTGTGCCATTTATTTCTTCAGATAATAACTAGCTTCTCTATCTGTGTTGCTTACATTTGTTATCTTTGACAGAGAATAACGGTGTGATATTTAGCACTCTTAGATTTGGCCAACGTGTAATATGTGGGAAAAATGAACCACTAATAAACGAGATCACAGAGGAGGATATCAATGGCTTGAGTGATCGATTCCGCCAACTCAAGACTAATTCCTCAAGTTTATTATGCAATTTATGAGCAAAGTCCCATAGACACAAAGCAGCTCACATGAGGAGAACTCTATCCATGAGCATCCTTAGCATATCAAAGTCTCCACGAGCATCATCATCTTCTTATGGAGTCTTCTAGCAGGTCGAAAGGATTCTTGAATTATCAAATTGGCCAACTAATTTTTAAGTTTATGACTGGAACTCATAAGACTTGTCCTCAGAAGATAGTCTCAACACATTAGGTCCTCTGTGAGGATTAAGGATGAGCATGTCAAAAGATCATTTGAACACTTTGATGATGCAGGAGATTCAAGAGACTTATTTTGTATTGGCAGTTCATGCTGAGGCATTGCGGACACGACATGGAAGATTGCTCTCGCATGGGTATTTTATTGAAAGGTTATCAGATAGCTCATATTGCTCTCGGTGGATATCTAATTGATACATCTGACAACTCTCTCCATATATTCCAATTTCTTGAAAAGCCAACACTATTTCTTGGTCATCCAACATCTCGACGTCTCCAAAGATAGGGAAACTTTGAAGGTAGTTCATACCGAGGCATTCCGACATGAAAGATTGCTCTCAGTGGATCTGACATTATTTTAGTAACATGATGCAGGAGATTCATTGAAAGGTACCACCACACATTAGTGGTAGTTTGTGCCGAGGCATTGCGATAGCTCTCAGTGACAACCTGTCTCATACATTGGTGGAAGTAACATGATGTTATAGGATAAAAAGGTACATCCGACAACTCTCTCCATCCATTTTCACTAGTAGATAGAGATGCACTAGGATGTAGAAATTTGAGTGACAAGGAGAATCTTATTTTATACATCGGTATTCGTGCTAAGGCATGGAAGATTATTTTAGTAACATGATGTAGGAGATTCATTGAAAGGTACATCCGACAACTCTAATCTATTTCATATATCAATGCGGGAAATCATCTTACCACCACACATTAGTGGTAGTTTGTGCCGAGGCATTGCGATAGCTCTTAGCGACAACTTGTCTCATACATTGGTGGAAGTAACATGATGTTATAGGAGATTCATAAAAAGGTACATCCGACAACTCTCTCCATCCATTTTCACTAGTAGATAGAGATGCACTAGGATGTAGAAATTCGAGTGACAAGGAGAATCTTATTTTATACATCGGTATTCGTGCTAAGGCAATGTGTGGTAGTTTGTGCCGAGGCATTGCGATAGCTCTCAGCGACAACTTGTCTCATACATTGGTGGAAGTAACATGATGTTATAGGAGATTCATAAAAAGGTACATCCGACAACTCTCTCCATCCATTTTCACTTGCACTAGGATGTAGAAATTCGAGTGACAAGGAGAATCTTATTTTATACATCGGTATTCGTGCTGAGGCATGGAAGATGCACTTTACCATGGAGGGAATTGTTGAAAAAATCAACACCACCTCATAAATAACAAAAGAAGGAAAAGAAGGATCTAGCTTGCGGCTGAAGTTTCCAAACAAGTCGGTGGCTTTCACCGCATAGTCACCTATATATATGTATGAGTTGTCGTGTCGTTTGCCTATCTAAGCTACTGGTGCTTTCGGAATCGTTGGTTAAGTTTCTTGTATCGTGTGCAGTTTAGTGCTGGAAGCTTAAGTCATACCTCCCAAGGCCAAGACTTGTGGGGGAGATAGTGAGTGGTAATGAGTCAGTACCACTAGAAGATCCTGCAACTCTGAGAAAATGGAAAATCGGAGCTAGCAAAGCGATTATTCATAATCAAGACCACGATCGGCAAGCAAGCAAAGACACCAAAGGAGGCGTGGGACACCAACTACATTATTCTCGAGAATGAGCTCCTTTCAGTCAGACAGCGTGACATGACCATCAGCCAGTACTTCGCTAAGGTAAAGTCCTGCCGTGAAATTTCGTTGCTACGATACAAGGTCAACCCAACCTTCTCTTGTCGAGCTAGAGAATCTGTTGACTAATCAAGAAGTGTCCGGAGCCTCATCCAAGAACGGTGGTGAAGCATTCTTCGCCAGCAAGGGTCGGTATGCACCAAAGGATGAGGAAAGATGGTAGTAGAGATGGCCCACAATCAAGGGGAGCATTATAAAGAGGGCCAATTGCAGCAAATCAGAAGATTTAAAGGAAGGTGTTATTATAGTAGATGCGATGCTGGGATGTGGAAGCCTCCTACACCGTAGAGGAAGATGAGTTTGCTGTGACGATTACGATTCCCGAAGTGATTGACTATAATAATGACTGTAATCGACTCGGGGTGCTCAAACCAAAGAGAACATGACTGAGTATAAAGGCGATCGTATGGTGGAAGCTCAAGGTGATGGATCTGTGCAGGTTGCTAGTACGGAAAGGCATATCAGCTTCCATACGAGGACTCGAAGTTCAGAGCCAAAGCACCATTGGAGCTAGAAACCATCTTGACGTGTTCGGGCCAGTCAAGCAACCATCAATCAGCAGGATTCAGTATGTGGTTACATTCATCAATAACTTCTCAAGATACACATGGGTTTTCTATATGAAAGATAAGTCTGAAACATTTTTCAAAGTTTAAGGAATTCAAAGAGAAGGAAGATTTAGTGCTGAGGATGGAAGCTCAAGGTGTGGAACTGTGCAGGTTGCTAGTACGGAAAGGCATATCAGCTTCCATACGAGGACTCGAAGTTCAGAGCCAAAGCACCATTGGAGCTAGAAACCATCTTGACGTGTTCGGGCCAGTCAAGCAACCATCAATCAGCAGGATTCAGTAGTATGGTTACATTCATCAATAACTTCTCAAGATACACATGGGTTTTCTATATGAAAGATAAGTCTGAAACATTTTTCAAAGTTTAAGGAATTCAAAGAGAAGGAAGATTTAGTGCTGAGGATGGAAGCTCAAGGTGTGGAACTGTGCAGGTTGCCAGTACGGAAAGGCATATCAGCTTCCATACGAGGACTCGAAGTTCAGAGCCAAAGCACCATTGGAGCTAGAAACCATCTTGACGTGTTCGGGCCAGTCAAGCAACCATCAATCAGCAGGATTCAGTAGTATGGTTACATTCATCAATAACTTCTCAAGATACACATGGGTTTTCTATATGAAAGATAAGTCTGAAACATTTTTCAAAGAGAAGGAAGATTCAGTGCTGAGGATGGACAAATACACATTCACGGAATCTGCAAGTCACATATGCACCAATTCACATGTGCCAATACGCCCCAAAAGAATGGAGTAGCTGAAGACAGCAGCCTACCTGATCAACAGAGTTCCCAAGCAAAGCTGTCACATTTGAGAAACTGTAGGGAGTCTTCGACTGCGCAACTTGTTCGTGCCTAGCCTAACGAAGGCAATCAAGTGCCTCTTCGTGGGTTACGACAACCAAACGAAAGTGTAGAAGTACGTTCGACTCCTAAAGTGGATGGAGAGGAGGAAGACAATAAAGGATGAGTATGAGCAAGACGAAGTGTACCAAAGAGCGACTAAGCAACCAAAAGCAAAAAGTCAACAACCTCGGAGATCAACGGAGACAAAATCCCAAGTACGCTAATAGTGCAATAGTTGAAGAAGAAGCAAGTTAGGATACTGGGATTCAGAAGCCACGAGAACAGCCAAACTCAAGGACTAGAGGCAATGAGCTAGTGCTGAGGGGAAGTGTTGAAAAATCAGCACCTATATCTAGAATTCTCTGGAGTCATTACTGGGAGGCCAAGCAAGCAATGAAATAGTCAAAGCTAGAAAATTCTAGTTTTGGTCACCTATATGTATGAGTTGTCGTGTCTTTTGCTAAGCCAAGAAGAAGCCAGAGTGAGGTAGGTGTCTAAGTGTGATTGAGTCTAAAGTGGATGGAGAGGAAGACAATATCAAGGATGAGTATGAGGCAAGACGAAGTGTACCAAAGAGCGACTAAGCAACCAAAAGCAAAAAGTCAACAACCTCGGAGATCAACGGAGACCAAATCCCAAGTACGCTAATAGTGCAATAGTTGAAGAAGAAGCAGGTCAGGATACTAGGATTCAGAAGCCACGAGAACAACCAAACTCAAGGACTAGTGCTGAGGGGAAGTGTTGAAAAATCAGCACCTATATCTAGAATTCTCTGGAGTCATTACTGTGTGGCATGGTGTCTTGTGGTCTTGTGAGTCTGAGTATTGGTTGTATAAATCCAAGCAGTATTGTAATTACTTTAATCAATAAAGTAATTACGTTATTTCTCACGTGTTGGTTTCGATCCCAGTAAAAGATGTATCAGAGCTTCCTGTTAGTTCGGATTTCCTACAGTAATAGCTGAGGTAAGCATTTGAATCTCCAACCGCTTTTAAAGCCAAAAGGTAAGATACATTTGGATTTATGGATGATCTCCTAAATTCTAATATCACAATACCTAAATTCAATTGAGCGTGCGACCCATTAACCTCATTTGACCATGCCTCTCTCCTAGGATTTTTTCACTACTCGGGTCCCCAGTCCACGTAGATGCTTCTTGCCATAATTTAAGTAAAATTGTATTATGATGCTGATTTTACACACGGTGACGCTAAAGGACTTCGGCTTTTGGGAATTTTATTCTCAATAGGTCACTTGCAATTGCCCTGTCTCTCGCCTGTGTCTTATGTGACTAAGGCCATGTCTTTTATCCCTCCATCCTGTGTTGTTCAGAAAATGCAAAATTACTCCTGATCCAAGAGGTTGACCGCCACATTCTTTTTAATCAAAGTATACAATTGCATTTAAATCACCAATTAAAGCCCACTGATTGCCATAAAGGTCAATTGCTCCCAGAAATTTTCCTTAAATTGGCAATAAGGAGAACCATAAGCACAAGTTAAATCACCAATTAAACCATGTACTGATAACTAGGACAGTTACCTGTAATTCATCATTCCATAGTGAGCATCCACCGAGAAAACAAACTCCTTTGAATATACATTTCTCTGCAAGGTACTGGGTCCTGGAGCTGGAAGTTTTTGATTCTGTCAAAAAATACAAGCCTGGGATTGTCCAAAATAATAATTGCTCATGGCCAATAGAGAGATCCTTATATGTGTATCAACATAAACACTATTTTATTTATTTAGCATTACTACACCAACAGCACTGGAGAAAACTTTTCGACTCCTAGAACAAAAATAGCATCGCTCAGAGTTTTAACTATCAAACAGAGATTGTTGCATAAGATGACAGAGAACAAGGAGACAGATGCTATTCCTTAAATTGGCAATAAGGAGAACCATAAGCACAAGTTAAATCACCAATTAAACCATGTATTGATAAATGGGACAGTTACCTGTAATTCATCGTTCCATAGGAAGCATCCACCGAGGAAAATCTCCTTTGAATTTACGTTTGTGTGCAAGGTACTACTGGGTCCTGGCGCTGGAAGCTTTTGATTCTGTAAAAAAAAAAAAAGGCCTGTGATTGTCCAAAATAATAATGCTCATGGCCAATAGAGAGATCCTTATATTATCCTCATATGTGTATCAACATAACCATTATTTTATTTATTTAGCATTACTGCACCAATAGCACCGGAGAAGACTTTTCGACTCTCAGAACAAAAATAGCATCGCTAAGAGTTTTAATTATCAAACAGAGGTTGCATGAGACGACAGCAAATAAGGAGGCAGATACTATTACATTACTTTCATACAAGTTAGGAGAATTAAATTGGAATAATCTTATTGAAAATAGTTGAACAAGTGAATCGGAAAAAGAAAAAGATTTCCAGAGGTAACAAAACCCAAACAATCAAACCTTAGGTCTTATAGAACATGGTTGAAGACCCTCTCGCTGATTTTGCAAAAGATTCTGAGCCTCAGCTCTAGCCCTAAAGCGTTTCAAAGGTTCTGAGCAAGAGTAGCGGCGCCTTATCAAACTACTGCATGCAAAAGAACTAATTCGTAACGTGCCAAATCATACAGACTTCCAAGAAGAAATTACTAGTAGAAGCATCTTAAATACATAACTCAGCAGAATGATGTATCTAATCAGACACTTATAGCATGCAAAAGCTTATGGGAATCTGTATACTCACTGTACGGTTCTCTATGGGTTTAAAATTTTAGAAAGATCTACCACTGGGAACTTTTCCAGATGCTTCCCTTTTTTTTTTTGGAAATAATTTAGGGAAAGTGCAAATTTTATGTCCAGCTATGCGAAACCTCAATTCGGGGCGGCTGTACTGCTAGATGAGAAAATCACAGAAATGAGTTGAACCTCTAAGGATTTGTTGTTCTCCCGACACAAATTATATATAAAGAAGAAGGCCTAAATCAATGAGAAGATCATACAAAAACTTCCCAGTAAATCAACCTAAGACAATATGCAAAACCTCAGAAGTGCTCAAATCATGAGAGAATTTTTCGTAAGATAGAAAAATTTTGAAAATCTCTCATAATTGTATATCTGTGAGTTGTGAATCTGCCCTTACCTCCGAAAATTTGACACAATAGGAGTAAACTCACGTTAAGGTTTGGCAAGCAGGGTAGATGGCGACCAGATCTTAATCAAAAACACGATAAAGGGGGAGAAATGGATTCAGAAGGCGCAGATAATAATCAGCCGGGCTTGTAGGTAGTACGATGCAGCGCAGATCAGTAACCGGCAGATAGCAACCAGATCTTCAACAATATTGAATGCAGAAGTATCTCTATGAATATGTCCTTCGAGATGTGATACAGTAGGAGGAAACTCGCGTTAGGGTTTGGAGAGGAGGGCGGATAGCAACCAGATCTTAATCAACAAGATGATAAAGGCAGAGTAATAGATTCAGAAGGCGCAGAACAGTAATCGGCCGGGCTTGTAGGTCGTACAACTGTATGAGCGCACTTGAGGCGCAGATCAGTAGCTGGCAGATAGCAAACAGATCTTCAACAATATTGAATGCAGAAGTATCTCCATGAATATTGCTTCCCCTTTGCTTATGGTGAAGATAGATGTGCCTAATAAGATAAGCGAAAATCCGGCTCCTCCTTTTCTCCGTAACTGAAACGAAAAGGAAAGTCTCAATTTAGAGATAACGGGAAATAAGGGAGAAGATGGATCTCAATCCGTCTTCTCCAATATGCTAGCTATATATCAAACCCCATAAAGGACATGCACTGAGCACACAGAATTTCTCACAGAAGAAAAACGAGAAGTAGAATCATATACCCTTGGAAATCCCAGACATGCAAGAAGCAAAAAGGAAGGTGTTTCAGATGAAGAAAAAGAGGAGAAAATCTCTAATTATGGTTCGTAAACTGTACACTGGGATAAGACGAAGATCCAGAACCTTTGGTAGACGCCTTATCGGAGATTAACGCTCGCTCTGAATAGGAGGAGTGGAGAGCATTTGATGATCCGATGGAGATGCAGTACAGTGAAATCGTCAATTGATTCCTTCCCCCAAATAACGAGTCTCGGTTTCGTTTTCCTGGCAAAATCACAGATCAAAGAATTGGGGTTTGGAACCCGAGTTTCTTGTCTTCACAGGATAGAGTTTCTGACTTCACGGCTGTCGAAGCGGAGAGGGAGGCAAACGTTGTATAGAGAGCAGCGGTCAACAAGGACTGAGAAGCCAACGGAGGCCCGAGGGGAACTAAAGCTCAACGCAGAGAAAGTAGCCGTTCCCGAAGAAAAAGGTAGCCGTTATCGAAAGAGAGCGTTTCGCTAACGACGCACGAATTTGAATCCGTTGGACCAGGTGAAACTCCGTCAATTGTATTTCAAATTAATTTAAAAAATTTTATAAGTGATTGGTATAAAATATTTTAAAATTATTTTTATATGGTATATATTTTTATACGGTCCTCCCTCCAACCGTTTGGCTAACGACGTACAAATTTGAATTTTAATTAACGTTGTTAATTTTTACTTAATTAACAATTGATTTGAACACCATGTGTGCAAATTTGCTTACATGGAGAGCAATTTAATATTTTTAAATAATATAATATAATTTTAAAAAAATGTATAAAAATATCTATAAAATATGAAAAAGAAATAAAAAAAAGAAAAATAAAAAAAGAAATTATAAAAGTTTGTAGAAAATTTTAAAAAATTTACAAGAAAATTGAAAGTTATTGCCTCTTCTTACTGGCCAGATTTTTGAGACATTAGGATTGGACAATCACAAGAATCTACCTTCGAAACGAAAATTACAGAATAGTCGGGAGTTGGAGGCAGAGAGACCTACAATGTTGCCCTGTTGGAGGGAGGGCTATTATGGTCATTTCGTATAGAAAACATCCGCAACGATCACTTCAAACTTCCGCAACAAAATCCTCCATCGACAACCAATAATGTGCCAGATGAAATCTTCTAATCCATGTGGCTCCCTCCATTTTCATGACCATTTTTGGTCTATAATTCTCACAACAGGCTGCCATATTCGAATAGAATTTATTAAGTAATCGGCTTTGTGGAAAAGGTGAATCAAGCTTCAAGAGGTAACGGTGTTACCTTCGCGGATGGATCAGTAGCCGCTGGTACCCCACATTTTTCTCACATAACGTAATCCCCTTCTGCAGATGAATTAAATTCAGCAGACTATAAATTCGACTGGTAATCAAATAGGTGAAAGAGGACCAAAAGGAAGGCCAATTCCACAAGAAAAGAACAAAAATTGAGACTACGCCAGCCAATAGGGGAAAAAAATAAATTACCGCTTGAGACCACTCAAATCTGTAACCACTCAAGACATTTAAATCATCTAAACTGAACCTCAACAAAAGCTAAACATCAGAAACCCAATACCAAAATTGTGCCTATTCACCTAAGTTTGAAGCACATATTTCACTAGCACATCATCATAACGTTCTGATCTGGACACCTCAGTCGATTCCTTCTTTGGAGAAGGAGGAGGACTCAGAGCACCAGGATCTTTCTTTCAGAAGGTTCGGATCTACCGGAGGTGTAATCTCGGAGTAAGATTTGCGGACTTTGGGTTTATGGAAATGGAACTGTGATTGGAGGTGAGGCTCCTCATCGAGGAAGCCAATGAGCTGCTTCCTTTGATTGGGTCTCAGAGATGCACGAACGGTTGCTGCTAGCTGTGGAGAGAGCCGCTGAGACGAACAGAGAGTAGAAGGGTAGATGATTTGGTTTTGAATCTAATTCAGACGTTTTCTATACGAAACGACCATAATAGCCCTCCCTCCAATAGGGGAAAATTGTAGATCTCTCTGCCTCTAGCTCCCGGCTATTCTGTAATTTTCTTTGTAATTTTCGTTTCGAAGGTAGATTCTTGTGACTGTCCATTCCTAATGTCTCGAAAATTTGTCCACTAAGAAGAGGCAATAACTTTCAATTTTCTTGTAAATTTTTAAAAATTTTCTACAAACTTTTGTAATTTCTTTAAAATTTTTCTTTCTTTAATTCTTCTTATTTTATATATATTTTTATACTTTTTTAAAAAAATTATATTATTTTATTTAAAAATATTAAATTGCTCTCCATGTAAACAAATTTGCACACATGGCATTCAAATCAATTGTTAATTCAGTAAAAATTAACAACGTTAATTAAAATTCAATGAATAATATGTCATATAAAAATAATTTTAAAATATTTTATACCAATCAGTCATAAAATTTTTTAAATTAATTTGAAATACAATTGGTGCAGTTTCACCTGTCCAATGGTTTCAAATTTGTACGTCGTTAGCGAAACGCTCTCTATTTCGATAACGGCTACTTTCTCTGAGTTGAGCTTTAGGTCCCTCGGGCCTCCGTTGGCTATTCAGTCCTTGTGTTCCTCCCCCTCCTGTGAGAAGTCAGAAACGGCTACGACAGCCGTGAAGTCAGAAACTCTATCCTGTGAAGACAAGAAACTCAGGTTCCAAACCCTAATTCTTTGATCGGTGATTTTGCCAGGAAAACGAAACGGAGACTCGTTAGTTGGGAGAAGAAATCAATTGGCGATTTCACTGTACTGCATCTCCATCGCATCATCAAATGCTCTCCACTCCTCCTATTCAGAGCGAGCGTTAATCTCCGATAAGGCATCTACCGAAGGTTCTGGATCTTCGTATCCCAGTGTATGTTTTACGAACCCTAATTAGAGATTTTCTCCTCTTTTTCCTTCATCTGAAACGCCTTTCTTTTTGCTTCTTGCATGTTTGGGATTTCCAAGGGTATATGATTCTATTTCTAGTTTTTCTTCTGTGAGAAATTCTGTGTGCTCAGTGCATGTCCTTTATGGGGTTTGATATATAACTAGCATATTGGAGAAGACGGATTCAGATCCATCCTCTCCCTCATTTCCCGCTATCTCTAAACCGGGACTTTCCTTTTCGTTTCAGTTACGGAGAAAAGGAGTAGCCAGATTTTCGGTTATCTTATTAAGCACCTCTATCTTCACCATAAGCAAAGGGGAAGCAATATTCATAGAGATACTTTTGCATTCAATATTGTTGAAGATCTGTCTGCTATCTGCCGGCTGCTGATCTACGCCTCAAGCGCGCTCATACAGTCGTACAACCTACAAGCCCGGCCGATTACTGCTCTGCCCCTTTCTAATCTATTTCTCTGCCTTTATCGTCTTGTTGATTAAGATCTGGTTGCTATCCGTCCTCCTCTCCAAACCCTACCGCGAGTTTCCTCCTTCCGTGTCAAATTTTTGCAGGTAAGGGCAGATTCACGACTCAGAGATCTACTATTGCGATGATTTTCAAAATTATTTTTAATCTTACAAAAAAGATTATGCATATTGTCTCACGTTGATTTACTGTAAAATTTTTGTATGATCTCTCCAGAGGGTGCGATCTCTGCTCGTATTTATCTTCTCGTTGATTGAGGTTTTTCCCCCCTTGTTTGTGTCGGGAGAACAAGAAATTTATATTGAGGTTCCGTTACCTCAAAGCTTCAAGTCATTTCCCTGATTTTGTTATCTAGAGGTGCAGCGGCCGTGAATTGAGGTTTCGCAAAGCTGGACATAAAACTTGTACTTACCCTAAATTTTTTCCAAAAAAAAAAAGGAAGCAGCATTTGAAAAGGTTCCCAGTGGTAGATCTTTTTAAAATTTTAAACCCCATATAGAACTGTACAGCGAGTATACAGATCCACATAAGCCTTTGCATGCTGTAGGTCCACGATTAGATACATGCTTCTGCTGATTTATGCATTTAAGATGCTTCTGCTAGTAGTTTCTTCTTGGAAGTCTGTATCATTTTGCACGTTACGAATTAGTTATTTTGCATGCAGTAGTTTGATATGGCCACTACTCTTGCTCAGAACCTTTGAAACGCTTTAGAGCCAGAGCTGAGGCTAAGAATCTTTTGCGAAATCAGCGAGAGGGTCTTCAACCATGTTCTCTATAAGACCTAAGGTTTGATTGATTGGTTTTTGTTACCTCTGGAAATCTTTTTCTTTTTCCGATTCAGCTGTTCAACTATTTTCAATAAGATTATTCCAATTTAATTCTCCTGACTTGTATGAAACTAATAGTATCTGCTTCCTTGTTCTCTGCTGAGTCTCATGCAACCTCTGTTTGATAACTAAAACACTAAGCGATGCTATTTTTGTTCTAAGAGTTGAAAAGTTTTCTCCATTGCTATTGGTGCAGTGTTTATGTTGATACACATATATATAAGGATAATAAAAGGATCTCTGTATTGGCCATGAGCAATTATTATTTTGGACAATCCCAGGCTTGTTGTTTTGACAGAATCAAAAGCTTCCAGCTCCAGGACCCAGTACCTGGCAGAGAAATGTAAATTCAAAGGAGTTTTTTCTTTTTTCCTCAGTGGATGCTTACTATGGAATGGTGAATTACAGGTAACTGTCCTAGCTATCAGTACATGGTTTAATTGGTGATTTAACTTGTGCTTATGGTTCTCCTTATTGCCAATTTATTAAGGAAAATTTCTGGTAGCAATTAACCTTTATGGCAATCAGTGCACTTTAATCGGTGATTTAAACGCAATTGTATGCTTTGATTAAAAAGAATGTGGCGGTCAACCTCTTGGATCAGTAGTACATGGCCTTAGTCACATAAGACAGAGGTGAGAGATAGGGCCATTGCAAGTGACCTATTTGAGAATAAAATTCCCAAAAGCTGAAGTCCTTTAGCGTCACCGTGTGTAAAATCAGATCATAATACAATTTTACTTAAATTATGGCAAGAAGCATCTACGTGGACTAGGGACCCAAGTAGTGAAAAAATCACAGGAGGCATGGTCAAATGAGGTTAAATGGATCACATGCATTATTTATTAAGAAATCATCCAAAATTAGATGAAGTATAGAAACTGGGCATCGTTCCCGTTCCAAACTGGCCTATTACCTTTGGCTTCAAAGGCGGTTGGAGATTCAAATGATTCTTACCTCAGCTATTCCCTCCATGATTGCCTATTCTTGCGACGAGTCTCTGTGAAGTGCCTTCTTCAACCTCAACTGCAAAATAAGAATCTTTTGGGTGTCACTTGAATCTCTTTTCCAGAAAGTTAATTTGCTTTTCAATCAGTCTGTCTTTGAGGTGCTGTATCAACATAAGTAAGAACTTCTATGAATCCAACTGCTTTCCTCCACAAATTACAAAATGAAAGTATTATTTTTTCTATGAATTGAGTTCTAAATTTCAAAATTTATACAAGCACTTCAGTTTGAGAAAAATCACTTCTTTCTACTGGCTCCGTTACTTAGATGTGGCTTTGAACAGGAGACGTCATCTCAGTGCTTTGGTAGTTCCAATATAAGCAGAATCAGCTTCATCGACCTAGCTGGGTCCAACACGAACAATGTGAAAGTGGAGGACCTGCAAGGGAAGCAAAGAATGTGAAGATGTCTTTCATCTTGGGTACAGTTGAACTTGTTAAGCTAAACAAATGCCTTCAATTTTTATCAAACTTCTGATTGACTAGAAATCTTCTGTGGCTGCAGCAGCCTTATGAATGATCTAGCAAAAATAAGTCAAGTCACTGATGAATCTATTCTATCTGTGTTGCATTTGTTATCTTTTGACACAGGAATGACGGTGCAATATTTAGCACTCTCAGATTTGGCCAAGGTGTAATAGTGGGAAAAATGAGCCACTGATAAACGAGATCACAAGAGGAGGATATCAATGGCTTGAGCGATCGATTCCGCCAACTTAAGGTACTCAACAAGACTAATTCCTCAAGTTTATTATGCAATTTATCAGCAAACTCCCATAGACACTCAATGGGGGATGGAATTGGACATCTTTACGGGCACCATGCGCAGGATACCTAAACCAACTCACATGGAAGGAGAACTCCATGAGCATCTTACATCTTCTTATGGAGCCTTCTAGCAGGTCAAAAGGATTCTCGAATTATCAAATTGGCCAACTAATTTTTAAGTTTATTATGCAATTTATGATGCTGAGAGTTCAAATATCAGAAGATAGTCTCAAAACATTAGGTCCTCCAGAGAGATGATGCAGGAGATTCGAGATTTATTTATTGTATCAGATAGCGCTCCCGGCGGATATCTAATTGATACATCATCCAACAAATTAATTATTTCATTGAAAGGTAGGTACATCCGACAACTCTCCATCTATTATTTCACTGTATCAATGCAGGAAATCATCTTATCCCACCACACATCGAGATGCAGATGGAATCTTATTTGGTGCCACGACATGGAAGATGCATAAATTCGAGTAACACGGAGAATCTTATTTTTTACACATTGAATAACACAGGAATCATTGAAAAAGTAAGTACATCCGACGCATGACTTCTCTCCATTAGGTTTACAGTGGACGCTTCCGCGAAGAATCTTATTTTACACATTGCAATATCGCAAAAACCATGACTCGTTCAAAATGATATAGGCAACGATGCCCAGTTTCTATACTTCATCTGGGCTTTTCTCTCTACCAACCCCGTGGGAATCTTAAAGCAAAAAAACATCGCTAAAACAGAGGTTGCATGAGACTCAACAGAGAACAAAGAGGCTTATTGAAAATAGTTGACCCGGAGAATCAGAAAAGGATTTCCAGAGATCAAACCTTTCGGTCTTTTAGAACATGGTTGAAGAGACCCTCTCGTTGATTTCGCAAAACATTCTTAGCCCCAGCTCTGGTTCTAAAGCGTTTTAAAGGCGCTGAGCAAGAGTAGCGGCCTTATCAAACTACAGCATGCAAAAGCCTATGTGGGTCTGTATACTCACTGTACAGTTCTATGTGGAGTTTAAAAAATTTTAAAAAGATCTAGAAAATGCCTCTTTTTTTTTGGAAAAAATTTAGGGAAAGTACGAGTTTTATGTCCAGCTCTGCGAAACCTCAATTCATGGCCGCCGCACCACTAGAAGGGAAAAAAAAATCGGGGAAATGACTTGAAGAAGCTTTGAGGTAACGGAACCTCAATATAAATTTCTTGTTCTCCCGACACAAACAGGGGGAGGGGAAAAACCTCAATCAACAAGAAGATAAATATGAGCAGAGATCGTACTCTCAGGACAGATCATACAAAAATTTTACAGTAAATCGACGTAAGACAATATGCATAATCTCTTTCGTAAGATTAAAAAGAATTTTGAAAACCATCGCAATAGTAGATCTCTGAGTCGTGAATATGCCCTTACCTCCAAAAATTTGAGACGGAAGGAGGAAACTCGCGTTAGGGTTTGGAAAGGAGGACAGATAGCAACCAAATCTTAATCAACAAGACGATGAAGGCAGAGAGATAGATTCGGAACGCTCAGAGCAGTAATCGGTCGGGCTTGTAGGTCGTACGACTGTATGAGCGCACTTGAGGCGCAGATCAGTAACCAGCAGATAGCAAACAGATCTTCAACAATATTGATTCCCCTTTGCTTATGGTGAAGATAGAGGTGCTTAACAAGACAAGCGATAAACCGGCTTCGCCTTTTCTTTGTAACTGAAACGAAAAGGAAAGTCTCAGTTTAGTGATAACAAGTAATGAGGGGAGGGTGGATCTGAATCCGTCTTCTCCAATATGCTAGCTATATGTCAAACCCCAAAAAGGACATACACTAAGCACAGAGAGTTTTTCACAGAACAAAAACTAGAATCATAAACCCTTGGAAATCTCAGGCATGCACGAAGCAACAAGGAAGGTTTCTCAGATAATGGAAAAAGAGGAGAAAATCTCTAATTAGGGCTCGTAAACCGTACCTCGAATAAGGTGAAGTTATGGAAAGTTCGGTAGATCTGGGAATAAGTGAGACGCCGCATTGGAGATCTAACGCTCGCTCTGAATAGGAGGAGTGGAGAGCATTTGACGATGCTCCAAAGCTTGTTGAGGATGATGATGCCGCGGAGATGCAGTACAGTGAAATCGCCAATCGATTTCTTCTCCCAGCCAACGAGTCTCCGTTCGTTTTCCTCGCAAAATCACCGATCAAAGAAATAGGGTTCGGAACCCGAGTTTCTGTCGTCAGGACAGAGTTTCTGTCCTCACGGCTCTCAAATTGGAGAGGGAGGAAAACTCCAGATAGAGCAACGGTCACCGAGAAGCCAACGGAGGCCCGAGGGAACTAAAGCTCAACTGAGAGAAAGTAGCCGTTACCGAGAAAAAATTTGGCCGTTACCAAAAGAGAGCGCGTTCCGCTAACAGCATGCCAATTTGACTCCATCGGACAGGGAAAACTGCACCAATTGTGTTTCAAATTAATTTAAAAAATTGTATACCTGACTGATATAAAATATTTTAAAATTATTTTTATATGGTTTATTTCGTTGAATTTTAGTTAATATTGTTAATTTTTACTGAATTTATGGCTGATTTGAACGTCATGTGCGTAATTTGTTTAAACGGAGAGCAATTTAATATTTTTAAATAAAATAATACATATTTTTTAAAAATGTATAAAAATATCTATAAAATATGAAAAAATCTAAATAATTAGAAGAATTTTGAAGAAATTACAAAGGTTTGTGGAAAATTTTCTCTTCTTAGTGGTCTAATTTTCAAGACATTAGGGATGCATTTGAAATTATTTCCTGTTTTCCTCACAATTTGCCTTTTGAGCTCCCCTCCCACATATTCCAATTTTCTTACTATTTCACAGTTGTCCGAGGAAAGTTTTTAGTTCTACAATGGTCTTCCCTACATAGATGAACGATGCGTAGAGCGTGAGATTCGCTTATTGATGGAGAATTAGGACTATTCTTGTCAAGTTTTTAATTTTGATTTATTTTGATAGTTTAAATTTTTACACATCTAAAATTTTAAAAGCCTCTTAAAATTTTTTGTAAAATTTTATAAACCTTCTAAATATGTTTGCAAATATTTGTAATTTTTTAAATTTTTTTGAATTTATATACATTTTTAACATATTTTTATATATTATTTCATATAAAAATATTGAATGACTCGACGCGCAGGCAGCACAGCACGTTCACATCAGCTGCCACGTTAGTAAAAATAATCGACATTAATTAAAATTTAATGTAATGTACCATGTGGGAACATACTAGTTAGACACAAAAAAAGTTCTTTTTTTCAAAGTTCTTTTTTTCAACTAATTTGAAACTTTTACAGAATTTTTTGTACCATCAGTGCAATTTCCCCCCGTCGGACATGTAGGAGATTGCAGGGATAACTGGTACTGGGTTCCCATCCTTTCAATGCCATTGCTGAGCTTCGAATCCCAGTGGACAGATGAAAGTATAATGAAGCTATCAAGAGAAGGTGGACAGTGGACACCTTTTGGGCAATTTGATCTGCAAATTGGACCTCGCCAGCACTTATCAGTCAGCCGTAATCAGAATAAAGGGACACGAAATGTGCATATATCCCTGGAGTTCGATGACAGAATACCGGGCAAAAGCAAGGGCAACAGCTTACGCTAATGACAATTCCGACCACATACAAAGGAAACAGCATAACCTCCGGAGCAGATACGGAACTTTGGCAGTTAAACACGCAACATTCATCCTTTAGATTATTAGCTCAGGTTTGTGGATCCAAAGCAACCAGAGTCGCGATGTCCTAAAGAAGCTCAAAACTACATAAGCAGGAACTTGTTTGAACCTCAACGAAATTTGGCGAAAATGCTTACTGATTTCCAACTGCTCCAGAGACATTACAGGACACCCAACTGAAACCACGGTTTTAAAATTTCCTCATACCACATTGATCGAGTATCGGAGGGGGTTGCAAGGCCGGGGAAGGAGTATCTATCTTCTTCTGCGGACGCCAAACTCACCATAGTTGTCACCATACTTCCTCCTCAACGTTTCCCTGACGAGATCATTACGAGCCTTTATCCGTGCTCTATGTCGGTCGGCATTCTTGTAGCAGCCATTAAGGCCATAACCGAAAAGTGCAGCTCCACCGAAGAATAACGCTGCAGTCATTGCAAGCTGCTTGGGCGTTGAAGGATAGCACAGCATTTTCTCAACTGCACCGAGGATGCAAAAATTCAGGGGTTAAAATAATACGAAACATCATAGAGAGAGAGAGAGAGAGAGAGAGAGAGAACAAGATCACTTCCAGAGAACGGCCAGTAAATACAATCCAACATACACAAATCGTTGTGCTAATAATGCTAACCTTAGAAGGTATTGGGGACTCCCAAAATCTTTTCTTTTATACATTTCGACGAGAAAAGAGTTTTCATCAAGCACAATAGCTCTCTAGAAGTTATTCCAGCATACACAATCGACGATTCCAGCTTCAGGGTAAAAGGTTTATGGCGAGAAAAAGATTGGAATAAGTATTGGGGGTTCAATCACTATGGGAAAACTACCACATCTCATTGACATTTCATCGAACAGAGAGAGGACGGGATTCGACTCAGGTCACTCGACCCACAGCCGAGAACAGCCAAAAAAAAACTCCAACTTCAGACTAGCAGGGAGACGATCGATTATGGATTATAAACAGAATACTTGATCGATCGATCCGGGATGCATGTACGAGCAAAGAAAACGCAGAGCACGTACATCCGAGGGTGAAGTCGGTAATGAAGATAAGTGGTAATCGTTTGCTGAAATTGGGATTTTGGATAATGATGCGGTAGTGTGACCGGGGAGACAAGGTGAGAGGAAAGACTGCGTCGTCGTGCTCCGGTCTGATCAGCTTGGTAGCCGGAAAAGAATCCCTTCTCGCCGGGTTCAGTTTCTCTTCTACGCTGGGTAAGGGTTGGCAACGGAAAAAATTCAATCACGGAAGAGACTTTATGCTCCAGTTACGGCAAATTTGGATTTTACTATTTATCAAATTTTTAGATATTACTGGTCCAAAAAAATGGATATATTAAACCCAAAAAAAAAAAAAGGGAAAGGGAGTCAAACCTTGGTCTCTGTCATATGGACCCACGTCGTGTTCATGGTTAGGAAAATCTTCTCCCCGTCGCATAAATGTATGCGATTAGAAGGATATACAAGTAAGAGAGATAAGAAACAAAGTCGGAGACCAATCGAGATCTTTTAAAGGAGGATGGACAATTTCAAGAATAATTTGCCCTTAATCGAAGTTGCATTACGTTTTCTCAACGACATTGCCCATTCATTCACTGGAGAGAGAAACCGATCATAAGACAGGGCACCATAACCGCATGTCAGAATGGACTCGATCGAGAACATGTGGACATGATGTAGTGTTCAATAGATGGAATCGACTGAGGCACAAAGCCGTGTGTCATCCGGGTAGCGAGAATTGAAGGGGCTCAAGTCAATCCCACACCATCACCGCGAATGCTATGTTCATAGCAGACCAATAAATACACACAAGAATCATATGCGATCATAATCACAATACATATTACAGTGACCCAAAAAACGGGGAACAACTCAAATCAGCAAGTAGTTCTGAACAAACCTGGTCTCTATAAATTACATGACGAATGACTATACCTACAAGATATTAAAGGAAAGAATCCGATGCTGTCCAAGAGCCGAAAGGGTGAAAGAGAGGGGCAAAGAAGTCCGGATCGAGACCCGTCATTGCAAGACTCTAAGACGAGATCCTCACATTTGAACCGAGATATTATCAGATAACCTGGAGGTCACTGGCCTCGGTTTTACAGCAGAAGAAACAGAGAGGCGAAGAGTGCCGGTAGACCTGAGATGAAGACAGGGATGGATAACCTGGGCTGGCCGTTACCAATGGGAGCCGGGGCAGTTGTGCTTCCGGGGCTTGGAGGAGGGGCTTTCACGGAGACAGATGGAAGCGGCGGTTCATTTACATCGGAGTCCACGAGGACCGGTAGAGGAGCCTGAGCAGGTGGAAGGGCTAGAGGGGGGATGAGCTGCAAGAGAGCCCCGGGTTTAACCGGAGTCATGTAAGATGGAGTTTTGTTGCCCAGCCCGAGGCATTTGTTCCCTGCATCAACCAGATACTTCCCATCAATAACAAAACCCGTAAATCATGTTCGTAACTGGTCCATTGGCCTAAATACATACTACAAATCCTCCAGTTCCAGAGACCGGCGACCCTAGCGGACAATGGACTAGCCAGGACTCTGATGATCATTCACTGAGATAAGTAAAAGGAAAAGGTGCTTATGGTATTGCTCTCATACGATGATGAGCTTTTTCACCCTTGGGGATACGTGATAAGCAAAAAGATAAGCACGAGAAATGCAAGTGGGGCACTTACTTTTGTATGCAGCGGCTGTCTTTGGGAAATCGGTGATCACACCATCAACACCACTCCCTGTTACGAATGAATTAATTTCGACAGTTGCATCAGAGAAGAAATCCCATGCCTGGGATACAAATTCATTGCTGAAGAGCTGCACATAGACAGGGAGCTTGAATGCCTGTAGCTTAGCCACGGTACTAGTCATTGTGGTGATGTAAAGAGAGCTCGTGGGTAAGACGGAGCTCTTTGATACGACAACTGAATCGGCAAAGCTCTTGATGTCCTCGACAGTGGAGTTAGCAGCATCACGAATAGACTCATCCACTTCATACACAAGCTCATAGTTGCCATTCCCTTTTATCTTGGTCAGGACTGAGCTGTTGGTGGACTGAATCATAACCTTCATTCTCGTCTGGCTATTGTATCCAGCTTTACTCAGGGCTTCGAGAACTGCATCAGTTACACTCATTCCTTGGTTCTCGGCAAGGTACGCAGCGTACTGGACATAAAAGTAAACACAGTATAATTATTTTAAGCCAAATATCAACAAAGTGAACAGAGTGGTTTGACATCCTTATGGCCCATTCAGCAAGATGGAATCTAAAGGAATACGGTTTGAGAACTTGTCTGCTATTACATCTCATTCCCTTCATCATTTTGTGATACCAGGACAATCAGAGGTCAGCATTTGGAAAAGACTTATGAAATTGGTTTACTGGACAGATGAATCAGCACAACTGCTTTAATCATGTAAGGCCCAGAGAATAAAAGACATCATACACATGTTTTGGTATTAAATACAGCAGCATATTACTCTTCTTCTGTCCACTTCCTAAGTTAAAAATTACTAAAACCAGAAAGCATGGGAAGACAAATGGAGGACAGTGCCACAATAAATCACTGTTTGGATCTCTTTCAATAACCCAAAGACTAGCTGAAGAATTGCTTGAAAATCCAGCTAGAGAGCCAGGTTACTTCAACAAAATCTCTTCCAAGATGTGCACCATGCATGAATAAGAAATCTAAGCTAATTTACCTCTACACGGAGCAGGATACCGGTCAAAGAAGTATTGTTTGCCAATGCAAGGAAATCTGACAAAGATACCAACTTCCCATCATTTCTGTTAGCTGGATTCCTGTACATGGTGTAGCCCACAAAAGGATTTGAGATTTGTGCTGCAGAAGTACACAAGGGGAAGTGTAAATGTGGAGTGCTGAAATTCTGGAGACAGTTTAATCATATAACTGATCTTTCATTATGAAAAGGAGAGCAGAATAGTGATAGGTTGATAACTCATGGCTAAAGAAAGCCCTCTCAGAATCAAGAGGGGAATCGACTAAATTGAAGAATGAGCAAAAGTTAGCAAACTGTCTTAAGAAACAAAATAGAATTTTCAATTGGTAATAACAGACAGGATGAAGTTACCACTGAGCTAGACTTACGAGTCAATGATTGAACTTCACTCCAGGTGAGGCTAAAACTGAAAATTGCATTGCCAGATACAAGTTCTGGAATTGATTCTGTGAGATTGCGATAAGGTGATTGGGCAATGGTAGTGCCATCCATGAGATTGATAGTCGGAAAGCAGAAAGGCACCCCATCCTTTGACAATTGAATCGGACAGTCAATAACATCAGCCCCATCTCCAATGGCTTTTGTGTATGCCGAGTCAGTGCAACTAGGATAATCCCCGCTGGCCCCATTATGCGAAATGACCAAGGGTGTGGCTGCAGAAAAGAACAATTAGTCAAACAAGTGAACCTACAAGCATGTGCAAGATGCTGATAAAATTGAAAAGATCAATAATATTTCAAGTACCTTGTCCTGAAGAATTGCTCTTGCCTAGCTGAGCAAAGCAATCTGTGGAGGAAAATGAAAATTACCATCTGGAAGGTATTACTTTTTGAAGTTAAAATCTAAGTTACTCTGAGATCCGTAACTGAGTCCAAACTGTCAAATCAAGAAATGCAACACCCAAACAGAAATGACAGACAAGTCCATTTTGATTATTGTCAAGCAAATTAGCACAATTTTGGGAAAATAATTGGGGTCTACTTTAATTTTCAAAATTAAGTAGCATCATATTGAATAAGATGCCAGAGTCTTTCCTCGAGGACAAGAAAAATTTAAATGATAGCAGCAAGCCCTCTTTTTCTACAACAAATTTTAAAACATGTTTCTAAAAAAATATGTCAGTAAGATACAAATTAAACGAGATAATGGTACCAGGAGTCCTATATATTTGTCAATTCTTGCAAGAGAGTCCTAAATGTTTTAAAGTATTAAATCAAGTTCTACATGTTGTCTGCGTTACAATATCGAGTCCTTTCCATCGCCTGCCGTTACTTTAAGCTGACGTGTATCAGCGTCACATTAGCTTAAAATAACGGTAGGCGATGGAAAAAACTCGATGTTATAACACAAACAACATATAGGACTTAATTTAACACTTTGAAATATTTAAGACTCCCTTACAAGAATCAACAAACATATAGGATTTCTAATATCTTTATGTTCAAATTAGACACTCATGTTTTGATATTGAGACTTACCAATGGCCTCAGATTGAGTGATGGGGAAATCTGTAAGCAGACCATCAACAGAGAATTTGCCATTATCAATGTATTGCAATGTCTCTGCTATGGGATCATAACTGTAATTGTAGCTTAGAGGCATGTCATTTACAAAATCAGAAGCAAAAACTTCCAGTCCATTTTTGTGTGCATCCGAGACAATAGAGGTATGCTGTTGCAAATAGCTATCTGCATCGACCGGCCAAATAAAATCCTTTGGGACAAGAATCCCTGAAGCAAATGTCTTGATGAAGGCAAGGTTCTTTAGAAGAGAGCGATAGGTCTGGTTGGTAGAAGGCTCAAAACTATCTTGTGCGAGAAACCTGAAGACCAGTTTTGTCTTAGTACCATTGAATCGTGCCACGATACTTCTCAGAAATGTCACTTCTGGTGATGATATATAACTGACAGGCACGCTTCTTGAGGTAGAAATCACAAAACTTCTCATACTCAAATTATGCTGCGAGAAGAACTGATCATGCTGCAAAAGTAATAGCAGGGAAGTATTAGTCCAAGTTCGAGTAGGCCGCATAATCAGTCACATAACCCAAGGCCAAGGAAAAGAAGGCACTGGGACTTTCAGCATATTAATTACCTGAATGTTCAACCATAGACCTGGTGGTTTCACCTGCTCAACCACATCTTGGACAGTGAGGACTGGTAAGAAGTTTCCGTCAAACCTAGTTGATCGAGAATATATTCCTTGAGTTACTGTCCAGGAAACAAAGAAACTATGAGAGATCAATCATGGATACGTTCAATAGCAACTGCCAAAATAAGATACCTTAACCAGCTCTCTGTAACTGGGGCATCGGGAATTAACGATGAATGTTTATATTATAACATTTAAACAGCCAAAAGAAGCTTTAAGAAAAAACTAATTTCTGAATAAACGTTGCCAAAGAATAATCTATGAAATAGTCTTATAAGCATAAGATGAAATATTTTTACAGACCAAAAAAGCAGCCACAGGGAACAGATATGACTGCAAGAAATTATTCAGGAAGGCAAGAAACGAAACCAGTAGATTTCTGGGAAACTCAAACTTACAGTAGACATTTGCTAGTTCATTGAGGGTAAAATCAATGGAGAACCATCCTTTCATGGAGATGCCATTGACAACATATGTGTTCTCTTTATTTTGGAAGACACCTGCAATGCTAGTAGAATTTTGTAGATCAAGATAAGGAGCACAAATGCCTGCCCCATCTTTTGTCAATTGGACGTCACACCAAACGATCACATCTGGCACACTCGTGATCAATGCCAAACTGTAAGCATATCCACTAGAGTCTGGGAACATCCCTGAGAACCCACCCCGTGCTATAACTGATGGCTTATTTCCTGCACAAGAAAAGTAGGAGTCAACCAAGGATCAGCTCAATAGAGCAGCACAACAGCCAGCTGGATTGCAACTTCGAACTAATACAAGCAGATTCGATAGGACAGCTTGAATTTTATGGATTAACCTATCTTTCCCTTTAGCAAGATCAAACGCCAATGCATTTCAAGAGATTAACTGATAACAGAAATTAACGGTAATTTCAGCTTATTTTGCAAGTAGTAGTTGGGATTAAGACTTCATTAGTGAACTAATTCAACCCGAAAAAAGCGAATCCGACAGATCTTTCCGCTCGGCCAAAATCAGCAACCAACACAGAAAAGGAAACAGAACAATATAACGTCCGCTCTGACTTATCTTCCTCACAATTAACAGCGCACTCGCTCCAAATCAACTGAAAAAAATGCAAGCGATTTAAGGAGAACACAGCTAACGAAGGAATCAACTCGATCGGAGAGGCAGATTTACCGGACAGTGTGAGCCATTTCGTAGATCCCTGAGCAGAAGCGAGAGCTACGACGGAGCTGACAAGTAGGAGCTCCAGGAAGACGGCGGCCCGTAAGTTGTACATTGCCGGAGGTGCTCGCTCGCGGCTGCAGAACGAGAGCTTCCTGTGCCGTCCGGCAGCGGTTGTCTCTTCCCTAGAGTGCTCAGAGAGAGACAGAGAGAGGAGCTAGTGAAAGAAGAGAGAGCTTAGCTGGAAGCACCCGCAGCAGGCTTTTTCCATTGAATACATATATGTGTCCCCTCACACACATATATATTATATAAATATATTACATACTCTTTTTTACTGATTTTATTTTTTTGGCTGGGAGAAAAATATTTATTATTATTATATTATTTTTTTGTGCTGATTTATCAGATGTGAGCGAGCCGGTCTCGATATAACGCGTTCGCACGTTAATCAATCTTCGGGTGAGCCTCTTATGTCGGCTGGAGCCAGCTGGCTTTTGTAAGGATAATTAACTGTTCGTCACCCTTTTTTTTTTCAACCGCCTCTCCTTTGACCCTTTTTTTGTAATGAAAAGTTGTATTTTGGGTCTGAATTTAGTTGAACGTAAAAAATTCAATAAATTGAGAATTAAAAAAAAAAAAGACCTAACCCCATCTGACAACCGAATTTATGGGACTTGTATAAACTTCAGGCATGGAAATGCCAATCTGAGAAAATCAGGTAATCCACAAGGGTCGGGAACCGACCGAAATTACGTAAAAATACATTTAGTATTTTAACTTATTATTAAATTTTGACAATAAAAAGTATATCTTAATGTTTGTAACGTTCAATTCAACTCATTAATGTATTAAGATATTTTTAATTGTGTAATTTTTATCATAATCAATTCTATTTATTATTTTTAAATTTAATTTGTATAGTAAATGATCACCAAAAAACTCATCCGAGAAGTTGCGCTCGGTGTGGTAGATTCTCATGATCTTCACTGATCTTAGTGAAATTTTATAATATGAAAATATTACTTTTTTTTAACGTAAAAATTTTACTAGCCGCGCATAAGTTGTGATTAATGTAGGCTGCGCAGGTCCCGGAGACCATAACCCAGAGACCCTACCTGCTTCATTTGAATGTCGTCCTTTTCCTCCCTTTAATTAATAAACTTGGAAAGACTGACATCCAAATGTTTAATTAAGCTTACACTAGAAAATAAAAATCAGAAAGTTTAATATTTTTTCTTTAATTAAAATTCCAAAATTAAGTTTTATAAATTAAAAAAATGAAAAGTACTTTATAATCTGTACCTTTAATATATTAATCTAACTTGAATATAAATTAATAATAGCTTATTACCATGGATTGACCTAATGATTTCCTCATTAGACTTTCAAATAAGTGATCCCACGATCGAGTTCTAGATTGGGAGCGTCGACGGAAATTTTTTCAGAGATCCTGACCCGCCCGCAAATTAGTCTCGAGGTAGATTTCAACTAATATAGAAATACTGCATCATACAAATAAAAAACAAAAGTTTATCTAATTATATTAAAAATGCACAGCGTGAACCTTTATGAGAGGTCTTCATCATCCCGATGTACAATCACCAATTAATGCAGTTGTTGCCTGTCATTTTAACGAAAGATTAATTCAACTAGGCAGATCATATGTTTGTTTCATGAGAAAGTCCATTAAATTAAAATTTCAATTACTTTTTAAGCACGTAACTCTTGATAAGATCACTGCACATCTGTCTTGCACTTAAACTCACCAAGATCTATGACCCCGTAAGGTATTCATGTGTCTGGGAGAGTAAACACATCGCCACATATAAAAAGGAGAGTGTTTGCCATGATTATGTCTCAATAAAGCTTACTAGCTTGCAAATGAAGAGAAGAAAGACAATAATAAACAGATATATATACCCGTGTCCTGCCGACGAGAGTCGAAAATCTCTCAGTTTTAATTTAGCATTTAACTCTACTTTACTTTCCCTCCAGGGTATTTTTTTTTTTTTTTTTTTTGGTCGCCAGCCACGGTATCCAAGCAGGCCCCACCAGCGGTGAGATGGCATCTTTCAGCCAACCATACTTGACTAATCCGTTGGTCGCCCCGGGTCGCACGCCTGGCAATGGCGGGTGAGGCTCCCAAGAGGGGTGTCTGCGTACGTGAGGTCTCGAACCCGAGACCTCCTTAAGCGGCACCGAGCTGCTTACCACTCCCTCCAGGGTATTGGTGCAAGAAGCCCATAGACAGGTAGACAAGATATATATATATATATATATATATTGACGATGACAAGACATACTATGGTTGTTTTTTTTTTTTTATGACCGAGATATTTTTTGGGCCTTCCGGGCCCGACTAGCGGTGGTTGCGACACCTCCTCCTCGGGGCACACGCAATAACCCGCAAACCACGTGTGCCGGATAAGTCAGGACATACTATGGTGGTTGCTTGAGCATGTTCCACACCTAAAAACTTTAATTCCTTCTATTGATATTTTTAGAGGAAAAAAGATAGTCTGAACATAACTAATGTTTAGGGCCTGGAGATAGCTGTTACCTACTAATAATCTAGAAATTACATATTAAAAAACAGGTCAGAAGATATCGGGAGACCATTTTTGCTCTTGTAGAAAAACAAGAGCAACATGAAGGAGGATCCCAACGCCACCTGGCAGCACGTGGGAAGCAAAAGGCGGGAGAAACTCTTAATCCAGTTGATGGGTAACGTGGTAAATTTGACGGGTGATTGTTTGTATATCAGTAAAAGGTTTCCGTGGCATTTTTTATTAACTTGTCTAGCGATCGCTGATCAAGTTTAGGAGGACGTGGCGAGCTTTGCTCGTGTAATATTCTTCTCTGAAAAATGGGGTGAAAATGGACGCGGGTGATGGGCCCACGTCAGCATGATCGGTTGGTCGGAGGCTCGCATACGTGATTGCGCCCCACCACATTATTGCTCTGATGAGTTGGTTGGCGCCGCTCACGTTTGTTCATAGAAGAACAAAATCTTCGAATTCTCTTCTTTTTTTTCTTTTTTAATAAACGATGAATTAGATGGAATTGGGTAAAATATGAGGGTTTGGTTTTTGTTCAGCCCCTGGATCTAGCACCCCGAATCGACCACTCAAGTTGACCGGATGCGCCGGTTTTACACGGAGTCAGTAAAATTAGGGGCAAACCTGATATCAATTGTGATAAAGCGGAGTTCTGCAGTACCCTCTCATCGAAATCCTTCCTATTTAGTTTGAATTTATACTGGGCCTCGTTATAGCACATGAAATTGATAATAAAGTGCGACCGCGACACACTGATCTTGCAAATTAATGATGGACGTTTGAACAACACAAATACCTTGGCACTCGATAATCAAGATTCATCCAGTAAGTGCAGACGGAATCCTGTGGGATTGCGTTTGACTGAACGACGATGGATATCGATGAGGTAGAACCGGGTTATATGCCAATTCAAGGATCCAGCTGTTGGACCGTCTCAATCGATATGGCTTTATGCGTGTTAAAGGATCTAATTCCCCCATTTGTTTGTTTATTGGGTTTTTCCTTAAAAAGGACAGGGAGAGAAGACGCGTAAAGAATGATTCAAGGGGGATCGTTGCGACTTTGAGGTATGTCTGTATCGCTGCTGATAGCATCCACCATACGACACCGTCCCCACAACTTAATAGACAGGTCAATAATGTATATTTTATCAAATACAATACATTTTCCTTTATTTTGGCTGGATATACAATTTTTAATCAGCAAAAAAGGAAAAAAAAAAAAAAAGAAAAGATAACAGTAGCTGCCAGCAGTGAACATATAAAATAAACTGAACAATCATTCCAACTCTGTCTCTGTCAATACAACATCACCAAAAGTTAAATGCAGTCCAAGAAATTAGTATCCGGTATGACCAAAGCTCAACAGCCCCTTTTGGAAATAATGATCAGGGAGAAACTTGAAGTTGAAATCTTGGTCTTGTCAAATCGCATCGGAGTTAGCTTTGGACCACTGGATTATTGATGTTGGTGGTGGCTGAAACAGATATATATATATACACACACACATACATATGGATATACAGATAGTGAAAGGCTCAAAGGGTGTATGCATTAGGCTCCAAATGCACGCATTGATTTGATATTGATTCATTCAAATTCAAACCACGTTAGTTTACTAACATCATGGAAGCCTTGCAATCGATGAGTCATTTTCTACTTAAAAGAATGTAATACGGAACTTTACTTAAAAGAAAATACGATTTTCCTAACTATATTTTGTCAATCAACTACATACCTGCAAAGATCAAAGGCATATTATTTGAGTTTCATGCCGTTGATATAGCACATAAATAATGCTGATGTTCAACTCGATAAATATCAAAATATACAAATAACTACGGTGAATACGACATCTACGATTAGATTAAAATGTCGGGCCCTGAAACCAGGTCCCCTGGCAGACAATAGGTAAGTTTCCCGGGGCCCCATCAAACAGCGACCACTTCTCGTCTGCGATCCGGTACAGTGACTTAATGTAACGTAGCGGAATTCGGATCATTTTAGGACGCTCGACCGTTTCGCAGAATAATGTCGGTCTCGGACAAAACAAGGATGAGAAAAAGAAAAGATTGTACCAAGAAGGGTTGGGCCGAGTGGTAAGCAGCTCGGTGCCGCTTAAGGAGGTCTCGGGTTCGAGACCTCACGTACGCAGACACCCCTCTTGGGAGCCTCACCCGCCATTGCCAGGCGTGCGACCCGGGGCGACCAACGGATTAGTCAAGTATGGTTGGCTGAAAGATGCCATCTCACCGCTGGTGGGGCCTGCTTGGATACCGTGGCTGGCGACAAAAAAAAAAAAAGAGAAAAAGAAAAGATTGTGTTGACATAGACATCTGACGCGTTGACGATTCTGTGAGCAATGCCATCACAATCAATACATGCATATATATATATATATAAGTATGATTTTGAATTGGCATTATCAATTTATGTAAAAAAAAAAGAGAGAGAGATAAATGTGTAAGTATAGGTAGAACCACTTTTCTAGTAGATATCTTTTTTTTTTCTTGTTATAAGTATATGAAAAAAAAATTCTCAGCTCATTTTTTATTTGTAGACCTGCTAATTTAAATTTTTATTCTAGAAAAATAGTTTGCAGTGCCCATCAATTGGTAAGTTCTTTTGGTGAATGGCCCGTGGGGACACGGCCCCACTGGTAAGGAACCGGGACCTCTTCTAAGAGGTCTTGGGTTTAAATCCCAGGTGAGGTGCGTCCCTCCGTGAGTGGGGGTTTTCGGCCCTCTTGAACCCGTCAGATTCGTCTGACTTGCCCGGTAGACGTTGTTTGCAGGCTATCACGTGTACCCTGAGGAGGAGGTGCCATCACTAGTCGAGTTCGGAAGGCGCTCCGATACCTCAATTATTAAAAAAAAAAATTCTTTTTATGAATGAAAATAATTGAATCTTGTAATTTTTTTTTGGTCGTCAACCACGGTATCCAAGCAGACCCCACCAGCGGTGAGACGGCATCTTTCAGCCAACCATATTTAACTAATCCATCGGTCGCCCCGGGTCGCACGCTTGGCAATGGCGGGTGAGGCTCCCAAGGGGGGTGTCTGCGTACGTGAGGTCTCGAACCTGAGACCTCCTTAAGCGGCACCGAGTTGCTTACCACTCGGCCCAACCCCCTTGGTAATTAAATCTTGTAATTGTAGAATACGTCAAGTTCCCCAAACAATAAATTACAACTTGTCAGTATAATAATGCACCATGGGACATGGGGCGCGCATCAATATAAATTGACCTTGACCGCTTAGCTAGCTTCTAAAATTATTACTTGTCATTATTAGAAAAATATTAGGGAAAATTCGTTAAATTTTGAATATTCATAGTAAATATTTAAAAAAATTATTCACCATCAGACACAGTAATTTTATTATCAATTTGAAATTAAAAGATCATAAAAATAATTATCAATCTTAATAATCTTAATTTTCTTTATTTTCTTATTTCTCATGTCCTTTTTAAATTAACAGTGCTGCAAGGATAGTAAAAAGAATTACTAATTATCAGTTTTACGATGAGTATATTATACTCGAATTGATAAATATGTCATAAATACGGAAGAATCGAGCCTACGATGTTATGAATTGTTGACTGAATGTATGCTAAAATCATTAACCGGTTATTTTACTCTTTTTCCGATTAAAATTCTGGAAAAACATGGCCAGACCAAAAGAAAAAGAGCGTCCCAATTCCATCACAACATCAATTTCAGGATTTCACTGTCCGAGGGGCAATAATAAGATAAAAGACACGCATTGGAGTCTCAGAAATCCGCATCATGTGCTATGATGTTACCCAATAGTGTCATTTAATCATTGCTCCTGACTCTGACCTGATGCATATCATCGTCCCATCGAATTGAGAAAAAAATTCGTAGATCGAGTGTTTTATATGTGATGTGACTATGCTCGCTCTTCACGAGTTTGTCCGCTTTGGGGTATCGAGCTGTGTTTGTCCCTCACGTGTTTGTCATTGAAAAGGCGCATCTCGAAGAATGAGGAGTACGCGTGAGTATTATAAGGAGCTCACTTCTCCTTATCTCTCCGATGTAAGATTAGTTCCCATCAATTATGGATACGAAAGAAGTCTGGCACACACTCTGCCGGCCCGGCCACATCGATCTCGTTGATCTCGGCTACATCTGACGCCATGGCTACTGAGGAGTTCTGAGCTCAAGTGCAAGAGCTACCGCGGCACCCCTGACACTTCTCTCTGCATGCACGGGAACTGCTGTACAGGTAACACCAGCCGTGTACTTACAGTATCGTTTTGTAAGCCAAGGGTGGGACAGGATCGAGTTAGAGTTTATCATCGGATCGGCTAATTGGTGCGCCCCAGTCGAAAGGTAACGGGTTGGATATCATCCGTGGAGCCGACCCCCTCCAGGAATGGACAGAGAGTGGACCAGGTTCCCACCTGACTGGAGCAAGAAAGCCCCGGGTTCCTCGGACACCGTTTTGTTGGACTATGTACCTTATGGTACTGACTACGACACGCGAGAACTATGGCAGAGATTCCGCCGTGAATGCCCCAGTACCAGCCAAGCTTCTCTCCTTCAGGAAATTGACAATCAAACACCTGGCATTCCCCGATCGCCTTCTCATCGATGTCGTTTTCGGTCAAGGGGATCCCGGTCAGCCATGTCACACACAGAAATCCCAAGGTCGAGATCCTCGGGAGGGGCAACCGTGGGACTCACTTAAAGAAAAGAGATATCGAATCATTTAAATCAGTTTGTATGAGCTAATGAACATTTTCTTTAGTTGAAAACACATTGAGACCTAATTAATTCAGGTTCGAGTCGGGCAGCTCACTAAGAAGTAAATAAAACTTTCTCAATTATGAATTTTCTCAATTTACAAGAGCAACGCTTTACTTAAGGAGGCAACATAACACTTCAACGGCGACTCATATTGATTAATAAATAATTCCACATATACATACATCGATGAATTATGACCGGTCTAGATTGGAGCTCCAATATTCTATTAGTAGACACAACTCACCGAATTATAACTTTTTTCGCCGCGAAGATTCGAATTCAGCCCACCAAGTTTAAGGGCAACTACAGATATCAATCAAATCACATCAAATTAACAAATTTACGCGTGGGGGCTGTTTTTTCCATTCTTAAAGTCTCCGATCAGTGCCAGTGGAACCGTAAAGAAGCTAGTCGTGATTTTGCACAGGCAAGCAATGAACGAACTTACTACTGCGACAATTGGGACGTGTTTTCCGGCAGCATTGATAATATACACGCTGCTGATAAATATATATATACACACACGCGCGCGCACTCGTTGGTAACTACACATTGGGGGTCAGTCGTTTGCGTTTGAAAATCGAAGACGAATAATAATAAAAATATTCCAAGATATAATATAATCGAATACCATCGGCAATTCCCGCTGGAAAATGGCAGCAAGAGATGGTGACCAATCGAAAGTTTTTGTAATCAATTAAGGCTGTGTTTGGTTAGGTGTAAAGTCCAAACTCTGTAGGCAATTTGTCAACTTTATGCCCTCTTTCGTGGTGTTTGGATGCAAAATGAGGGGAACGTGCACTTCCCGGCCCAAGAATTCATTCCCGGGCCTACAGTGATTACAGGGAAACAATTTACATACTTTTTGGGATGTGTTTTCAGAATGCCAAGGTCCAACTAGGACTCACATCCTACTTCACGGTGAAAGTACAAAATTGCCCGATTGCAAGAAAAATGAGGGGAAAAGAAGTGGGGGCATTGTTGTAAAAGTATGTATATTTTATATTATATTGATTTTATAATATTATATTTTTATCTACTTTTTTAACTATTTGAAACACTTACCGAACACAAGGATTTTAATTTACAATTCACTTTCTATGTAAAATAATAATTTTTTATATAATCTAATTTTTCAAATTAATTCAAGATTATCGGAACCAAACACCTCATAAGTGATCAAATAATAAATTATATCATTTTTTAATATATTTTAACCATTTAAAATAAATAATTATAACAATTTTCAATTTTATTATCGTATCAAAGTCACCACGCGATGGACTTTTGTCCTTTTCATTTAATGTTTAAATTCTAAGGTAGAGGGTCATAAGCCGGACATCAGTGATATTGAAAAAAATAAAAAGCAAGCTTTTGGGCCTTTTGTTGGGTATAACAGGCCCAGCTTTAACCGGTTTTAGCTCCTCCTCTCCTCGTTTATTTAGGAGTAAATATTCATTTTAGTCTTAAAATTTATACTCGATTAACACTTCAATTCCTAACTTTTTTTTACCAATAATTAGGCTCAAACGTCATGTTTTTACTAACAAATTAGTTCGACCGTTAGTTTTTTTAAAAATACTGATGTGAAGTTCGATGTGTCACTTACGGCGTTAAATTTATACTTTTTTATTAGCAAAACATTAAGATAATTTCGTTTTACTGAATAGAAATGTGTAATAATTATTATAGAGGCTTATTGCACGATCCACCCAACTTGGCTAAGCTAATAAATGCTGGGCCCCACTAGTCCGGCTAGCTAGTAAGCGGTTCTTTCGGGCAAGAAGCGATCCACCCAACTTAGCTAAGCTAATAAATGTTGGGCCCCACTAGTCCGGCTAGCTAGTAAGCGGTTCTTTCGGGCAAGAAGCAAGCCAATAATTATTACATGTTTTTATTCAGTAAAACGACGTTATTTTAATATTTTGCTAATAAAAAGTATAAATTTAACATCGCAAGTGACACATCGAACTTCACGTCAGTATTTTTAACGGTGAACTAACGGTCGAACCAATTTATTAGTAAAAACATAATATTTGAACCTAATTATTGACAAAAAAATAAGAACTAAAATGTTAGCCAAATATAAATTTTAAAATTGAAGTGAATGTTTACTCTTTATTTTCCATTTTTGTGGGCGTGGATGGGGAGAGATGAGCTCCATGAACTCGAGTGGGACCCCTCTCTGCTTCTTCCAGCCTCTCCGCTCCCATCTTTTGACCTCCTGTAGTCTCCGACTTAAGAGCCCGTCCTTGTGCGGTCGAGTCTCAGGCCTCCATTAGGAACCTGATCTCGAGCTCTGGCGTATGTGAACGAGTGCAGTTCGCATCCGAATCTCTGTTTACTTGAATGACCGGCTGCTCTCAGCTCTCATCGCAGCGAAGTGCACCAAACAATGAATTTTTGGTCCGTGTCCTTAGCTTTCTCGAAAGTTCGACCCTCTCTTCCTGTCGGGGGTCCAACGGGTCTCTTGTCTGTGATTGTCGGTGCACGGAGAGGTCCTGAGAAGGAGAGGGTCGAGTGATTTGCTCGGCCGAATCAGATCTGAAGTAAAAAAAGGTAAAATCTCGATTCGATTTTCTTTCCGTTTCCCCCTGGAACATTCTTGCTTGATGCAACAGTCACGAAATCTCAGGTTTCTCGTTTCCTGCAAGGGAAATGTCTGCGTCTGTGTGACATCATCTGCAATCGTCATAAATTGCACCTGTTCGACTTCCCAATTTTCATGAAATTACAAGATTCCCATTTTAGGAAATAGTTGTATATGTTTGAAAAGCTTATCTTACTCAGAATTGGAGTGGTTTTATTGATTGGGAGCTGTGCTGAACCATAGCAGGGTTCCTTCTTTGACGAGGCTGTGATGCTCAAAATAGATAATTGGCAACCTTCGTGGTACCTGGCAGGGAAAACAGCCTCCGCAGTTGGTGTTTTTCTTCTTGAATTACTTTTGCTTCCACCAGATACTAAATGTCCAATAATTTCGGTCTTGGTGCATTTGGGTGCCTAGTGAAGTAGAAGCTATGTTGCATTTGGTTTGTTATGTGATTAGCGCGCCTATGATGCTGAAGCTTATTTCTCCTCCTACTTCCCTGGGAGCTAATTAAAGAACTTCTTATCAACTGCACGCTTCTGTTTGTAACTTGTTTCTGAAATGTAATGCAGGTTCCATCTCATTGCCTCAATCTGCTCTTGCCCATTGATTTCATTTGTCATTCCAGCTCCAAGTCCTATTTGTTGGGTTTGGAGAGCAATAGCCAGGAGCGGAGAGGGAGATCGGGAACTGGGATAATTGGAATTAGAAATGGACAAAGAGCTCGGGAGCTTGGTGGCCATATGGATCTGGGCAGTTGCTGCTATGTATTATTGTTATTCTGCTGTAGCTGAAATCCCAAAGGGCACATTGAGACTCCTGGCTCTTCTGCCAATCTTCTTCTTCCTGACCATCCTTCCATTGAAACTTTCCTCTATCCATCTTGGGGGGCCTACTTTCTTCTTCCTCACCTGGCTCTGCAACTTCAAGCTCCTTCTCTTTGCCTTCGGGAAAGGCCCTCTAGCACAGCCATGGAACCTCCTCCAATTCACTTCAGTCGCTTGCCTGCCCATTAAACCGCAGTCTCCTGACCGAACCCGCGATCCGCCCAGAGATGCCCTTGTAGTGCCTAGAAATGTTCTGCTTGCAATCAAAGTGGTGCTCCTTGCCTTGCTCATCAAGGCCTTTGAGTACAGATCTTACGTGCACCCTTACATCGTCTTAGCCTTCTACTGCATCTACTTGTACCTTGAACTAGAGATCGTGCTGGCCATCTGCGCAATCCCCGCTAGAGCCTTTCTAGGATTCGAGCTCGAGCCGCAGTTCTACGAGCCCTACCTCGCTACTTCATTGCAGGACTTCTGGGGCCGGAGGTGGAATCTTATGGTCACAAACATCCTCCGACCAACTGTATACCATCCCGTGCAGTGTCTATTTGCACCAGTCACGGGTCACAAATCAGCGATGCTGCCAGCTGCAATAGCAACATTTGCAGTGTCGGGCCTAATGCACGAGCTGGTATATTACTACATGACTCGGGTTCGTCCCACCTGGGAGGTAACGTGGTTCTTCGTGCTCCATGGAGTGTGCGTCGCTGCTGAGATGTATGCAAAGAGCAGATTGGGTGGGCGGTGGAGGCTCCACCGGGCTGTTTCGAGGCTGCTCACCCTGGCCTTTGTGGCGGTGACCGGGGCCTGGCTGTTCTTTCCTCAACTCACTAGGAATGGCATGGACGAGAAGGTCATCAGGGAGATCTATGGGTTGCTAAGGCATGGGAAGGAGAGAGTTTCAGCCATCATACCGAGCTAGGAAGATTAGATACGGGTGAGTGTTACTCATCAGGATGTTTCAACAGGATTGAATTAGATGTTACAAGCGGTTTCCCATTTTAAATCAATTCTGAATTGGTTGCTATCCATTTACAGTGATTGTATACTAGCAATTGTGAGGAAAAAAATTGCCAAACTCTGTATAACTATCTTCAGATATATGGATCAGTTAGATAATGTTTGTAAAAAGAATTTTACCGTATAGGGGGATTGGTCTCGTATCTGTCTGAAAGGTTGAATTTACGGACGATGGTATCTCAATTCTCTTGCATTTCAAATCTCAATCAATGTGAGGTATGTTTATTGATTGGTCGGATTAATGGAAAGCCTGCCACTCTTCTCAGTAGAATAGAGGGACTAAAATGATCTGAAATCAAACTAGGAGGAGTTGAAGAGATCTTGGTCTCGATTATCCATAATAGAATTTCCATCTTCAATATTCCCATTCTTCTGCACATTCTAAATTTTTAAATTTCTTTTATAACCGAAAAAACAAATGATTTACCGTATCGAAATGGGGGTCATTGGTATTCAGATATATCATTGAGGGTTAAAATGGAATATCCACTATTATACTGCACCGTTTTGAATCTTGCGAATAGTAAAAAATTGTGATTTCGAAAGATTTGTCCTTTCTACATTGATCAATCTAGAAAAGATTTATGATTAAATAATTTTTGCTTTTTTAACTTATCGATGAGATTGATCCCCCTGGCTTTTGCGGGAGTGACAGGGGTTTGGCTGTCCTTTCCTCAACTGACAAGGAACGGGGTGGAGGAGAAGGTCACCGGGGAGATCTATGTATTGCTGAGGTACCTGAAGGACATAGTTTCAGCCATCTAACAGAGTTAGGAAGGATTAGACATTGGTTCGGTATTACTCATTGAAACATCTTATCAGAATTGATTTGAGTGTGATGCGTATTTTCTCATTTTAAATCAGTTCTAGATTGATTGTTATCCATTACAGGGGACTGTATATTACTTACTGATTGTGAGAAGAAAACTTCCAGACTCCATCTATGAATAACTTGGTTGGATTAATGGAAGGCCTGCCACTCCTCTGAGTAGAGTGGATTAGAGGGACTAAATTGATTAGGAATTCAAACTCGGAGGACTGAATTGAACCAAAATTAAGAGCCACGGCCACAACTCTTTTTGATGATAAATGACACATAAATGTCTAACACAACGGCAGAAGATAATGAGAAACAAAATGGGCATATAACTTTCATGGTGAGGGTCAAATCCCCAAGTTTTATATTGTGAGACAGAGACCTGTGCTAATTTACTAAGAGCCGTTCCTTTACTTAGACTAGCATTGGTACTTTCTAGCTTGCGAGCCTCTCCTTCGAAGATACAATTGGTATGTTTATACTTGCGATCTCTCCATTGCAAAATATAAACAAATTACATATTGAAGATGCAATCTCTGTACAAAATTGAAAACAAATATAATAACGTATCTTAGAAATATTTTTAAGGAAAAAAAACGTTTCTTTTTGCCGCGATGGCCCACTCAGTCTCTCTGCGCCCTCCATCGTCCACCCCGCCTTCCCAAAAATAAGACAGCCCAAAAAAGAGGAGGGTCTTAAAACCCTAAAAACCTATGCTTTTCCCTTTTGTCTTCCCCACTCCACTCACTCTACATCGAGCCGGGGAAGCTTGAAATCGAAGGAGAAAAATGGCTCCTTGGCTCCACCAGAAAGAGCTCCTCTGCTCCACTCTCCCCTCATCTTCTTCTTCGTCTTCAGTTCTCATCCCTCTTCATCAGAATGCACCCTCTCGCCCCATTTCGGGAGTCTCTCCTTGTCGGAGGAGTGCGGGGAGACGCAGGCGTTTGCGTTCGGGGGCCGTAAGCTGCTCTTTCATTCCCATGGAATCCGCCAAGATAAAGGTGGTGGGTGTTGGTGGGGGTGGCAACAATGCCGTCAATCGCATGATTGGCAGTGGCTTGCAGGTGGGTCGGACCTTAAATTATAGGGGTTCTTGCCCGAACTTCTGAAATCATAGAGCAATCTCGAGAGTGGGCATTTGGTTCCGCGCAAAGAAGTGAATTGATTGTGCCCGACATACTTTTGTGGCAGTGGGACATCAGTGTTTCTGGTTGTGGTTTCCGTTGTTCAAGTGCTGCTGATCTTTTTGTGTTTTATTGAAGTTCCACAGTTCTTCTACCGAATGTATTGCTTGTGCCATATCCATTCACTGCTTTGGGTTCTACTCTCCCTTAGCATCTCCTTTGCTTATATCTATATATTCTACCCTTTTAGTTGCATAATTTTGTGGATACGTTCGATTTGGAATCATGTGAAGAAGATTCTTAAGTGGATAATTTTTCAATTTTCTGTTATGTTTTGTCAGAAATATTTTGTGTAGCGTTACTGTGACTGTTAATGGGTAATGCATCATTTTGAATATAGTGTCATTCTCTCTTCAGGGTGTCGACTTCTACGCCATTAATACAGATTCTCAAGCTCTTCTGCAGTCAGCAGCCGAAAACCCGCTTCAGATTGGAGAACTTTTGACTCGAGGACTAGGTTTGTCCCCATGCTATGCTATGCTTATGCAAAGATTTTTTATTATTCATTCCTCTCACTTAAAGTTGTTGGTGGGGCTGCAGGCACGGGAGGGAACCCTTTGCTAGGCGAGCAGGCAGCAGAGGAATCAAAAGAAGATATAGCAAATGCTCTCAAAGGATCAGACCTCGTATTCATAACAGCTGGTATGGGTGGGGGAACTGGGTCTGGTGCTGCCCCTGTTGTCGCCCAAATCGCAAAGGAAGCTGGTTATCTCACTGTCGGAGTTGTAACATATCCTTTCAGCTTTGAGGGAAGGAAAAGATCTATGCAAGTATGTACCATTTCATATCTAAGGGGCCTGCATATGTATTCTGGAGTAAAAATTAACTATAGATATATGTTTTTGGGTCTAAGAAGCACAATACTTTGGTCGGAAACCATAGTTGCATGGTATCATCATAGTTCCTGGGAATCACATCACTTCCACTTCTTTTTTCAGGCACTGGAGGCTATTGAAAAGTTGCAGAAGAATGTCGACACACTGATAGTGATTCCCAATGACCGATTGCTGGACATTGCAGATGAACAAACACCCCTTCAGGATGCGTTTCTTCTTGCTGATGATGTTCTGCGTCAGGGCGTTCAAGGAATTTCTGACATAATCACAGTAGGAACTTTGTTTTACCTGCTGAAATTACCTTGCTTGCATCAATCATTGCAAGTTCTCTTGATGATTCACATACATCAAAGTGATACATGCAAATTTTCTAAATAATACCATGCCAGAGTTTATAAGGTTTATATATTTTTGTGGATTTGGTTACTTTGGCAAATTACAATATTCTCTTAAGCATAGAATGTTTTTAGAACATTGTCCTGTCCTGGAAAATACTTACACAATTGTTGTAGGGGATTATTTAAGCACACAAGTCTTTGGTAAATTTGTGATTGCTGCCTCTTTCCTTATGCAGATCCCAGGGCTTGTCAATGTCGATTTTGCAGATGTGAAGGCAGTCATGAAAGACTCTGGAACTGCAATGCTTGGTGTGGGTGTTTCCTCCTCCAGCAAGAACCGAGCAGAAGAAGCGGCTGAACAAGCTACCTTGGCTCCCTTGATTGGATCATCGATTCAATCAGCTACTGGAATCGTGTATAATATCACTGGAGGAAAGGACATTACTTTGCAGGAAGTGAACAGAGTCTCCCAGGTACTTTGAAGTGTTCCAATTACATTCTTCAAGAGAATAAGAGAGTTTGTGGATATGAAAAAATATTTCCCAGGAACATTACTGAGCTAGGGTAAATTTTTTTTTTTTTTTTAAAGGGAGGCTTCATATCAGATGTTCACTTGAGCAGACAGTGAATTTGATAGATAGTCGCATTTTGTCTACTTAAAATTTAGACAATCTGTACTTATTTTCGATGATAGTATGCTGCATTGTGTTACTTGGAAGCATGTTAATTTGCATGATTCTATAAGTGACGATTCTTCTCATTTTTCTTGAATTCATTTGCTTATTGAGCAAAACCTTCTTCTAGGTTGTGACGAGTTTAGCAGATCCTTCTGCAAACATTATCTTTGGAGCGGTTGTGGATGACCGTTACAACGGTGAGATTCACGTCACAATAATCGCCACCGGTTTCTCTCAGTCGTTTCAAAAGACTCTCTTGGGCGACCCGAAGGCCACCAAAATGAGTGATAAAGCTGCTGCTGCGGGGCAAGAAAACAAAGGGATTCCCCTCCCTCTCAATCCATTGGCCCCTCCTTCCCCTGTCCCGTCAAGATCTTCCACTAGGAGGCTCTTCTTCTAGTAGGAACTGGCTCATTTTGTCTCGTCTTAAATCTTGTTTTATTTATCAGTTAAGGAGCTGCAAAATGATTCATTTTCTAGGGGCTGTCAGATTCTAGATCTTCAGTTCATTCTCTGTACTGCTCTGATATCTGGTCTGTGTTCACAAAAAGGGTGGCAAGCTTGAACAGGCAATGTTTATATTGTTCATCAACCAGCTCTACGTCTTTATCCGACCTTTTCCTGTATGATTTCAATTACTCTGGGTTCGGGTTCTATCGTTGAGTTGAATTTACATTTCTTTTATCTCTATCCACAAACTGGGTTGCTTGAAATTAGAAGAATGTAGAGTATGCAATTTGCAATCACAATTTAGCGTGTAGTGGTAAAATTAATTGTCATGCTTTTCTGAACCTCAAGAGTCCAGATGATACGAGTCGCCTTGTTAAATTTTGGGCAAAGGCTGCATAATTACCAGTTCATTACTAACATGGTTTAACTGAGCTGATTCACCGTCTGGCTTAAGGTTAAAATTCAAGTCCTATTTGGGAGAGCTAATCTTTTGAGTTATGACCAACCCGTTTGAAATCTGGATTAGGTCAGCGAACTTTTGAATACATTGACACCCAAAAAAGGAAAAGGAAAAGAAAAAGAAAAAGAAAAACAAATCCTTTACTGAGAAGTGAGAAGTATTAAGAGTTAATCGTGACAGAGTTCAAACCATCACAATCATCTAGATCACAACTATTGACCTGCTGATGGGTTTGAAAGGAGCTCGAGTGACTTCTTCAGGTAGTCCACGGCGGCTTTAGTCCGCTGCAACTGAGATATCATCAAAAGCCAACTCCCCGACAGCAAATCTCACAGCTTTTTGTGCTTCTGTTATTTTCTCCAGTGGTGGCTGGAAATTGTTGGCGTACTGGTATGCTTGGAGAGGAGTAGCGACACTACCATCAGTCCTGCCTATAGAAGAGGAAAACCTGTATTGAGGAGCAGAGGAATTGCTTTGTCTGGAGGTGTATGGGAAGCCGTAGGGCATTGAATGTAAGCAGGATCATGGGTTGGTACCGACGGTAGGCTACTCTCTGTGGAGCTTGGGTAAGACAGGAAATGTGGCCAGGAGCAAGGAGCTTTGTCCTCACATGGGAAGCTGCTCGGCAAGTGCGGCTGTGACTGGGATACACGATCATAAGGGTCTGAAAAATAATTATGTGGTTTGTGGCATCCGCGTTCTGATTAACCCATGCATCTGTTGCTGCTGTTCTGAAGGTAATTCTGGGGAATGTGATGTTTGGGTGTTTCTTGATGGTACGGGTATAAGTTGGAACTTTCTAATGTTGTATTTGGAGGTGGATGAGAAGCATGGAGATACTGGTTTTGTGTTTGGAGGAGGACGAGGGGCATTAAGATCATGGGAAGGATAACCAGAAGAAGGGTGGGATAGTGGATATCCTGACATGTCGACTGAATTTTGGCAATCTCTTCTTTCATTAGACCGGGGTGATGGATCAGGCTCTAGTCCCGGATCCATGCCAAGGTCCTGCAAAGTGAATTAACAGCCATGAATGGCATCTAAGTGAGCAAGTTGTTCAAGAACATAAAACCTCTGATTATTTCTCAGTTTCAGATGATTTAGTAGTTTAAATATCAAATAGGCAGGTAAAATAAGCAACCAAGGTGAGGAAGAACTAGATGCAGGAAGCATACATAAGATATAATAGGGGTAGCCGATGGCAAAGGCAGATCGTCTTCACCGGCAGGAGGCCCAGGGACAGGCTTCCTTCCTTCCTTCAAAACCTTCTTATATCGGCCGCTTTCCAAACTGCATATTTCTGTTTCTGCTCAAGCTGTTTAAGAAGAAATCGTGATGAATTAATTCATAAAGTAAAAAAGGTGCGATAATGACCGCATGCCACAAAGTATTAGGAGTGTTCCATCAGTCTGATAGCTTTACCAAAAGACACATACTTCATGCATTAATTGGCAATATCACTCGCATCAGGCTGAAGTGGGCCAAATTGATAGAGAATCTCAACGAAGATGCTTGCAGCATAAAATGGTTTTGCAGTATTCCTGTCACGAGTGCATGAAAATATTTCAGATTTGTAAGCAGTGCTTCACCTCAGGCGGAGAAAAGGGAGGAAGTTGAAGGTGGAAAAGATGAAAAGTAAGCCCAACAAGAGGTTTTTAATGGCCTCAGGTAATATCTGAAAACTTGTGGGTGTACTTGACAAATTTTGGATTGTTTCTCACATGTTCTCATATAACATAACTTTAGAGACATTCCGTGACAGCAGTTATTGGTGTCTGTAGTAATATAACATCAAGAAAACAAAAATCCACCATGTCTGGGGCCAACAACTGATGCATTCTTAGTCAAACTACAAACATGGGATGGAAATATATGATGCTAACAGATCATACAGTGTGGTTCAGCATAGAGAAAATGCATCCAGAGCAAGAGTCTGCAGTTGGAGGGCACATTATTCTTCAAGTAAAAGAAATAAACAAACGAATCTCTTCACCAGAATATAATAAGGATGCTGATGTATCATACAAGTATGCTTGTCCAGCACGATCTTGTCTGTCAGCCTTTGCAAAGACATTCAAGGCAAATCCTTCCAAATGCAAGTTATCATCAGGTCCAAGATATAGTGATTTCTTGTCCTGTAAATCACTCCATTGTTAGCTAGAACTGAAAAGAAAGCCACAGCGCAAATCAGCTACGTAGTATCACTGACATATGAAAATAGAATTAGATAGGAACATGAAATAGTTATGTTTGTCCGAAGCCATCTCTTACCCCCAAAAAATCAACATAAAGAGTTGCAGTGACAAATATTATAGCATGGTATATACATGAAGAGAGGTGAAGCTCTTGAAACAAGATGCCAAACAGTGGAATATTATTGCAATACATAATCTGCTCAATTCCACCAATAACCGAGCACCTAAATATGTCATGAACATAATGTTATTGGCTTAAAACCTCAACGAGACAAGGAACGATATTTTTTATGAGCTGCTAATAGAATAAAATAAAAGTATTCTGCAGACTTTGATAACACCTCGATGACATTGTGCAGGCATTACAGGCAGCACAAAATGAGAGTTAGTTTGAGCTGCAAAGCGCATCCCACCAATTTGTTTTTGCACATTAACATCAGGCAACCAGTCATTCAATATTGTTCTGAGGCCTCAGTACCAGTGCAATAGTTCCTGGAACCAAATCAAGCCTCCATAATAGTAGTCCCACAATTAGCAACCTTAACATAGAAATCCTCTTCAAACTAGCTCTAAAGGTGGGGAGGATATCAATGGGAGTATAACCACTGCAACATGCAACCACCACCAGAACCGGTAGTTTAAGCTAAGCGGGGCCCATGAGACGAAGAATTAAGACTGCTGCACAGTGTAGAAATAATGTATGGGCATAACAGGCAGCACGAATAAATGAAAGAATATTAGCTGCAAAGCGGATCCCATTAGCTCAATTTAGCACTTTAAGGGAGGGCAGCTGCACAACATTGCACAGCACCCCTTAATCAGTGCAAATGGCCTCTTGCTCAGTATTTTTCATCAAAAGTATAATCACAACGAAATCCATGATCTCAGCTCTCAAACTAAGGGATTATCAGTCGAGTCACCTCACCATTACAATAAGCCGAATCCTCGATTTCAATAAGCAGATTCTTTTGTTCTACTACCACAATTCAACCGGTAAATAAACTGATATGTAGACAAACACGTTTTCGAGCTGCTTAATCTCAAGAGTGCGTCGGTGGTCTTCATACGGCTTGTCAGGCGGAATCTTCAGTCCGCGATCCATCGCGTACAGTCTACCTAACAACGGAGGTGAGGAGAAGAGGTCAGTCACCAATCAAACAAGACCTAGGGCTAGGGATTCTGATGAAACTATAGAGCGAAGTGTTTCGCTAGTCCCATTAATAAGCGACGAGAGGTTTGTGCTACTGCAGCTCATTGGCTCTCTGGAGGTACGGCAACAAGATCTTCGCAGCCTCGCGATCCCTCGCCGTAGCCGACCCCCTCTTTGCTTCTCCTCGCGGCTGTCGGTTCAGACCGAAGTGGTAAACGGTGGATGTGCGAGGGACAGAGAGAGAGGGAATCTCAGCTCCTTTTTTTTTTTTAATGGATGGTGACTAACTTATTATACGGCATGAAACTTGTCATTAAATCTTTAATACAAGTCTCGTAGAAGTCAAACCATGGACCCGACCTACTGTTATTGTCAGTTTACTAGTAGATCTGTTGAAAATTAGAGACTCTTATATGAGGTTAACCGATCACGTCGTCATTAAATTTTATTAATGAATATTTAATATTTTATTATTAAATATCATATAATCTTTTTTATTTGTTAATAATAATTATTTTTATATATAATTTGACACATTTACTTATATATTAAATATTCATTAGTTAAGTACATCAAGTCATTTACGAACTCAACTCACCTAAGAATTTTGCCTTGAAAATGATGGCTTTTACCTTCCCAATATAACTACTGCAGTCCTTCTCCGGGTCTTACCAAATATTTTGAGCTTAGAAAGAAGTGGCCAACATCTACGTTTTAGTTATGAGTTAGAATTGTGTTACTGGCCACATCCTCGGGTCTTACAAAATCTTGTCATGATGCTAAACTCGTTCATTTGGTAAGTTTAGTGTCTCAGGTTTGACTTCTCCCTGCACATTTGCATCAGAATATTTGTAATGAGCACACTCTTTAGACTTGGACCTGGAAGACCGACTCTTGTGAACTGTACTAGCCATTTGTTAGGCTCTATGCTAACCGAACAAATTTGCACTGGTTATTCAGTTAGTCTGATGTAATCGTAATTGAACATGAAAGAGCAAACGTGTTGCACCATGTTCAAATTTGAAACGGGAGTTTACTTCTCCCAATTAGCAGAATGCTAGACTGAAATAAGAGAACATGGATGATCCCACCTAGGACAGTGTTGTTGGTCGGACAATAACCGGAAGCAGCCTGGATGTGACCCATCGAATCATCATGGAATCCAATCCGAATTTTGACTGAAGTAGGAATGCACCCCGTCCGGCGAGCAGCCAGCAGGCAGTCCCATTACAACTGAAGAATTGATACTAAGAGAAAAAAAAAATATAAATTAAGACAGAGAGCCAAGAACAACCCTGCAGCTGTGACAAGTTTCTCTATTTTTTCTGTTCTTCAATCCACATCCATCTCTTCATCGAACAAATATGGTGAGGTTTCAATTGAATACATACAATTGGAAGAAGGCATCACGAACGGATTAACAAAAAGAAAATGGTGAAAAAAAATTTGAAGAAGAAAATCAGAAGGCAATCTCAAGAAAGGAATGGCCGGAACCAGTCATGAACTGAAGAGTAGCAAGACTTCAAAGGGCTTGGCTGTAAGAGATCAAGGCAAAGAGCCACTCATAGTATGACTCTGTGTCACCTTCATGATATGAGAAGTTACGGCTATCTCGAATGGTAAAAACAGGTCGGGAGCTGTGAAGAGTCACAAGAAATATTCTGGCGCAGGCTTCTTGGAGAGGGCAACTCTCGATTCCTGCACCATGAGGACATAAAGATTACAAACGAGAAAGGTACATTGAAATACTAAGTATGAATCAAATCGAGTTGTTACGCTTTGTAGGCTGGTTCACATTGTAGTTTGAAAAATTCCTAGCGGAACAGTCTGAACAGGGAATAAATATATTCACGAACCTGGGGAGCAGCATCAAACACCCGAAACTGCTTGTTTAGGTTCTCATCGAGCTCAAGAATGGCAGCTACATTACCACACCTGCAGCACATGCAACGAGAAGGGAGACTCAGAATATCGGACAAAAATAAACAACCTGGACATGACTACTACCAGCTCAACTTTGGGTTACCTGTAACAGTAGTTCGGAGCAGAACAGACTGTAACTGTGTGGCTGTTGAACATCCACTTATATCCTTCCATCGCGAGTCGGTGTGCTCTGCATATATAGTCGATGTTGTTTGAGTATTTAAAAGACATGACAACACTTCCACCAAATAGAAAACCAACAGCTCGTGGACTCGGAGCCCACCCATCAATCGTCTCTTCAGGATCAGACCATAAAAGGTCACACATGGGATCGTCATGATGCACTTCTTGCTCCGGTCAATTGTTCGAATCTGAATGGTACAAGTTATGATATATTTTAGAAATTGTAAAACTAAAGAAAAGACGTAACCAAGGTTACAAGCAAACCATCCACACCATCCACACCTTCATTAATTTCTTGTCCATGGTTACCCTTGAAGACCCAAACCATATCATGGGCACTCCCAGCCTTTAATGATCCAACATTTGTTCAGTTTCTATTTGCTAAACCAAAATTATTCTACTGGCTCTCCCATGAGGTGAAATGCCCGACCGCAAGTAAAAAGACAACAATTGGAGGAATATACTGATATTCTCAGTAAGAAGTTTTGGATACAAAATCATGAATGTGAGATTTTCTTACCTGGCCTAGTGTGGATATGGCAGGAGAGAGACCACCGTGGACGCTGAAAACCTTGTTCTCTATGAGTGCAGACAAACTGCATCAAACATCATAATTGAACTCTTTAAGTAAAACCACACATATAGCTGAACTTTAGTCAACTATGACATGCAACAATCAGTTGGCGCAAAAGCACGCAGGCAAAAACAACATATGAATGCCTTAACTCTACAGCTTAAGATAATGAAAAACCTTAGGTAATCAAATACGCCAGTGCAATGTCTCCAAACGTTAGCAGAGCCATATTTTCTCAGGCACTCATCATAGAACCCATATACCTATACAAGAAACATAATGACAGTACAGAAGATGTGAGCATCAAAAAATAATAAATATCTACACACATAACGGTGAAACAAGCAACATAGAATGTGAGTTCACCTGTGTAATCTGCCGGCTTTCATGGTTTCCTCTAATTAGTGTTATTCGATCTGGGTATCTGACCTAAATGCAGATAAACGCAGTCAAAAACCAAAAATTGGTGACTAAAGGGCAATGAAGAAAAACAGAAGAAAGGAATCAAGATCATGCATGTGAAGTTTAAATCGCTTGAAAAGATGCCTAGTCTCTGCCAGGTAAAGTGGAAAAGAAGTTGAGAAGAATTTTGACTAAAACCTTCCACACATCCCTATAAGGCTACAAGTCATGCATAAATAATTATGGTATGAATCCCCTCAACTGCCCAAGAACCCCATAAAACTTTTATGGTATCACTACAGCAACTAATTGGGAGTTAGCGGATTCACTTATAGCACCAAACTACTGTTTAGATAGAGTATGGCTGTACACTAATACCACAGGGATTTGTCTTTCCCAATAGTATCAGAAACGCTTTCTCCAATTAAAGAACCCAATCCGGAGCTTTTCCTGATAGAACTTTCGCAAGTCTTTTGCTTGGACTTTCTCTGTGGAGCATATCTAGTTGTTTGATCCCAATACCACACATCTGGGTTGACGGTGACGTGGAACTAATAGAGATACTCGACTGAATAAGCACCAAACACATCCTCCCTTACACAATAATTGGAACCAAACTTCTCTGATGTTACTTGGCTTCTGCAGAAGTTGTGCATAACTTCATCTACTATTTCTCTCATTATATGACAGTTAAGTTATTTCTATGAAAGGTGACACCGTTTGCAGTCAATCCAGCAATTTTTATGTGAGCATGCATACTATTTTAGCTGAAATGCTTTGCATCACACTTGAAAAAGGCTGAACCTGCACGGCAAGTTGCATAATTAACAACTAAAACAGTATCATCCCATTTGTTCGTGCAAAGCTCCTAACTACAATAAGCTCCTTGCAGGACTAAGCGGCTATCAACAGGATATAAACTGAGGAATTTCATATTCGACCCCTGCTTCATCGTAGGATACTTTTACCTGTAACTAATTTCGAGTCACAAACAGCACAGGAAAAGAACAACTACACACGTATAGTTATAGAGATATCCACCAAAAAGATGGATTTCTATTTGCTTCCCTTGACAACTGTTCCCTTTCTTCAGATGTCTGGGCAACACAGAATTGGATTCTTAGATATCCAATTTTACTTGAATGAAGAAAAATAGTTAAATCAAAGTTGGAAGGGACAAACTCTTGACGGACTCTATCCTATATAGATTATTATGGACAATTTACATCCATGTCATCGGGCTCGAAAGGAATCATTTGGCTTGAACGGAATCAAAGGGTATTTCATAGTAATAATATGAATGAGAGTCGGCCAATGACCAAAATTTTTTTAACCTTGTTAGATGTAGAGGAGTAATACTACCTAGGCTACCACATCAAATAACTTCAAGTTCTTTTGCAGCCCTCTTTACACTGACGGACATTTTGTAAATGGATGTATATTTTGATGATATAATATCAATAAAATACCTCACTTGTAAAAAAAAAAATCAAAGTTTCTCTTAATGCATTTTACCCAGTCAGCCACAAAATAGCATTACCCAACAAATTTAATTTGACAATTCATTAAAAAAACAAATCTAATTAGACTAGCAAACTATGATTATTATATTATCCATAACATCGAGAAAGAGATTTTGTTACAATAATATCGTTCGCAGCTTGATATTAAAATATCTTACCAATTGAACTTCTCCATATTTTATCCTTATTTCTTTGGTTGTCCGTCAGAGCTACTCAGGATCCCACAACCTCGTACCTTTCCCTGCTCGACTCAGATGGTTGGCATACACGACCAACAACACCCTTTGAGGTTTTGGCCCGATCCCGGCTAAACTGATTAAGGTTCTTAAACTTCTGCGACCTCAGTTCATGCTGAGTTCGATCTGGGAGCAAAAATAGGGTTGATGATAGCTTCTTCTTTTGAAGAAAATAGATTTATAAATGAGCTCATTGTGCTAGAATGTCGAGCTGTATAAACAGAAGACTGGAAAGCGAAACTTCGTCTGGCTCCGTCAGTTCTCTCGCTCCATCGGGTTAAGCGTTGGATCTCCTCTCGTTCCCTCAGCATTTTGACTTCGAGCACCTTAGCTAGTTACCAGTATTTCTCAAACCTGCACGTTTTCAATAGGGGATCGATCCCGGTTTGCAACTGTCATGCATCTCTCAGCAGTAATGGGCTTTCGATGGTATTGCGAATGGACCATTTCTATGGACCCGCCGGCATGGAGTTTACTGCAGAGCCGTCCCCGAACAGAATACAGCCCACCGACCTCAGAGTTCATGGAAAACAGTGTTAAACTGTTCAAAGAACCCTTCTGGAGATGGCCCGGCACAGCGTTATCAGTTGCTTGCTCTCTGCCAGTCTCCTCTACTTCCCGACATTCTGCCAGGACGGGAGCCACTGCCCGCTCTCACCCGACGAATTGAAGATTGCCCGAAAAGTTTAGCCTTGGAGAAGCTCTGTCTAACAGGGAAAAAAATGTATACCAGGACTTGCAGATGGAGGGTAGTGCAGAGCAAAAGAAATTGTCTTGTTTGGTCATGTTAAATGCCATTTTCACTCTCACACACTGAATATGACAAGGACATTTTGGACTTCCTCGTAAAAGGCCAGAAGAAACGCATGCCCAGGTTTCCCTAGAGTCATTTCAGCAAGCACGCAGTATTGTTTCCGGTATCACCGAGATCCGGTTTTCAGACATTTCACTGTGAAGCTACCTGACAATTTGAAAAATGAAAGTATTTATGCATGCTTTGAGAGCTCCTGGAATTGCCTTGGAAATACAATTGCCACGAAGCATTTCCAAGTCCCTTGACTATGCTGTTAGCTGGAAGATTTTCTGAGAGCGTGAAAGAACGGGGCATAAATTCTAAAAGTAAAACGTAAGAGGACGTATGCATAATTTTGGAAAAAGAAGAGGGCTGTGTCAATAAACCTGTTGATACCAAAAGATAAAAAATAAAAAATAAATAAAAATGGTTATTAACTAAAACCGCCACTAGTTCTGACTGAGCTTAATCAGCTCTGTCACTGTTCATCATTCTCTCTCAGCCTTCAACCAGACGAGACCGAAACCCGCCAGGGGAAGGCTGGTTTGCTGGCCAGGAAATGGACGCCGTCGGGTCCAGGCTGGGCCGCTCGTCGTCCCGGTACGGCCCCACCGCCGTGTTCAACGGCCCGGTGAGGAGGTGGAAGAAGAAGTGGGTCCACGTGTCACCGTCCAAGTCGACTCTCAGCAGCTCCCGCGCCCAGGCCAACGGCTCCGGCAGTAGCCTCTTCCTCTGCCGTTGGACCCCAATCTCCTCCGGCGGCGGCACCCCAGCTGCGGCCGAGGAGGAGGAGCAGCCTCGGAAGCGCAAGTTCCGCTACGCTCCCGTAAGTTTTACCGGTATCTGTGCTTGGTGGCTCTTGCGCTAATTCGCTAGTTTCTGCTGAAAATATGAGTTATCGTTTTCTGTTTTTTGTTCTGAAGAGGGAACGATGCTTGCTCTTTGGATATTTTTTGCTTAGAATTTCTTAGAGTTAGTCTGTCGTTGCTCTGCTGCTGCCTAGGGTTCTCTTACGTGCTTTGTCGTTTTCAGAGTTCTTGTTCTGGTTCCAATTTTCATACGAACAGTTCTTACCTGGTAAGACAAGCTGTCACTTCTAATGTTCGGCAAAGTTGCTGACTTGCTTTACAATTTTTCATTTTTGAACCAGATGTCATGTTTTCGATTCGATCGGTTTGTAAATTTACTTGTTTTCAGAAGACCTTTCTGGAAAAACTTATGTGAAAGTATAAATTTCGAAGTATTCTCTGAGTTTTCTTTTTCTTTTTTGTAATAATGGAATATTTTTCTTGAACAGTATAGGGTAGAAAATTTTGCATATTAAAACATGCCCGAGTTCTTGTCTGTTTTCTGGTTCATTGCGGAGATTCGAGAGCAGGATGCTCTTTTTGATCCCTGTTCCTGTTTCCATGGTGTCTGCATCTTGCTGCCACTTATCCTAGTTTTTGTGGAAAGCTGAGTTAAGTTGGATGATAATTGCTTGGCACTGGCTTGTCATCAACTTGCTAAATGACATGCCATTTGTTGCTTGTGATGTGCCAAAATGGTCTTGGGCCAATCCCTATCCCTCTACAGATTGCTATGCTTGATGAGCAGAGCAAGGCTGCTGCGAAGAAGTTCAGTGAAGAGGCTAATGGAAAGCCAACTGTTAAGAATGATGAGATTTACAAGAAGCCCGGTAGGGATGAGGTTAAAAAAATGCAGGTGATGCTGAAAACCCGATCTCCCTGACTTTGTACTTTGCTGCAGATTGTCTTAATTATGAAAAAAAAGTGTTTTGCAGTATTTTTGGGAATGTGGGAGATTTGACATTTCTGTAGTTCTCTTTGAACGGCTTCTTTGCTAGGCCTTGTTCCTAGAATGAACTTATTCTGGGACAATGGATTAGGATGCTGCCTTTAACTTGTGACAGATTGTCATTTGTTTGTCTTTTTTTCCTGTCTTTTGTTTCCCTATTGCATGTTGCTGAATGATCCCCGTATTTGAAAGAAACTAGTTTTCGGCATGTGAACAGGACCAGAGAGGTTCTCTGAGGTAGAACTCTCCACCATGACATAGGACTTGTGATCACAATTCCCTATTTTATTTCTCATTGGCTGTTACATGATCACTAATCAGGAATGTGGTGGGTAGAATTATTTCTCTGAATGCTAGACTACCTACCAACCAGACAAAAGAAAAATCAAATTAATTACACCTGTTATCTCTTCCTGCAGGATTCAAAGAACAACTTGGATCTGGGGTTGGACTTGGAAGCCACAGATCATGACAGCAGCAGTACGCTAAATTGAAGAAGTTTGCTTCAGTTGTTGATCCTGATGCTGTCCCGGCCACATAAGAGACTGTTTTTAAGGATTAGATTGGGTTCTGTATTAGCTGTTAGATTGTAATTACTAGGTTTAAGGTGCAGTTGTAGATATGGAAAAACCATGCACTGTTCTAGATATTCCTACTCTGTTTAACTAGGTTGATGTTTTTGTTTATATGAACAGTTAATAAGCTTTCATTATCCAAATCTCTGGCATAAACAGGGACGGATCCAGAAAGTTTGTACAAGGGGGCCAAAACTCTATAGGGAATTAAGGCGAAGAATTCAGAGGGCGTGAACTATGTATTGTTCAATAAAAATGGGATAAAATCAAGTAAAATTTATATAGAATCTCATGGAATTTCCCGAGTTTAGGAGTGCAATCGCCCCCCACGCCCCCCTAAATCCATCACTGGCCATAAAATCCCCACTTTTCTCAAGGAAAATGGGTGAGAAAATCCTTTTTTTATGATACCTGAGGACATTAACTTTAGAACATCTTACATCTTCTGTGCACAATCAGCCGCTGGAGAGTTTGCTTCCATTTCATCATTGAAAACTAAGCAAATTTCACAAGTAACTGCAAACTACAATAATCATAATAAATACATTAGAATGGATTAGTTAATATTGTTTAATAACTCTTCTCTTAAAAGCAAGGGTTTCAAAGTTTTGAGCCTTTCTAAATAGAAAAAATTCACTTTTAGAGCATTTATCATTTAATAGACTAAACTAGTTTGAATTGAATTAGTCGAAAATCATAACTTCAAGAAACGGGAAACTGAACTTAGCTTTGATACATCATCAAAGTCACCTCTAAATGACAAGGATTTATGGCCGGCAAAAAGTAAAGAAAATGTACCATCCATGTTGATACAAAACAAATCGAAAAAGCAAAATTATAAAAGAAGAAAAAGCCCAACTAGCTAAACGCTGCTTTGAGCTATGATTTTACTGTGTTCATGTTTTTCTCTCACGAGCATGCAAACTTCTGGAAAGGTGCCAGAAGTACTCTCAAAACATTTTCAGGTAAATGGGACTTCGAAGGTGCCCAATAATTCCCGAATTCCTAAGGCAAACCAAAATTTCAGGCATCAAATGATGTTTTGTCCGCCAGCTCATCAATTGTCAGATGCATAGTTCTCCACCTCCTTGGTAACCCCAACTTCAGCCGGTCGAAGAACTCTGTCATGGAGCATGTAACCAGGCTGCAACAAGCAAACAAATGATTAGTCCTCATGATGTCCCTGGACTGAACATACAGAGGTATCATCCACTAAGAGGAAATGGAAAAATATTACCCCATTACAGCAATTAAAAGCATAAGATACAGTAATGGCATACCTTTAAAACAACTGCGACTGTGCCTGGAGGTTTTGAACCATCGGGTACTTGGAACACCGCATTGTGCCAACGTGGATCAAATGGCTCGTTAGTTGGATCATACTTTTCAACTCCAAATTTTTTAAATGCCTAGAGATAGAAGCAAAGGCATGATTTAGGGGAAAATGGGGTACCAGAATATCAGTCCAGAGCTCCTAATCACGTTGTGATATCTATACTAGATCTATAAACCAAGTAATTCGTCAATGTGAAATTATCTTCACAGTGAGGTCTTTCAGGTAGGTTTCCATGCATACAAGTTATCACATGCCTCTTAGCAATTATTTTGGCATTAACTACGTAGATCTTCTTCCATCACCCCGGAGGCAGCTATATGCTTTAGTTACTGCTATTAAAGCGAAAGATAAGAGTACCTCCACTAGCTGCTTCTCTGTCATTTCAACACCTTCCAGGAGGGTCTTTAACAAAGGAACTGCACCACTGGCATCTTTTGAAGCATCGATCTTGCTGAAACTCTCCTTGACAACAGAAGAAGCCCTTCCGAGATTGTCAGAAACATCGAGTAAGCTCTTTGCAAAGCTCTGTATCACATTGTAAGATCATTATCAGCAAAAGAGAAATCTAGCAGTTGATGAACAGAGTAACAGAGGGACAGCATCAGTATACAAAGAGAATGCCGCAGCATAAACCAGACCTGTATGGCATACTTCTTTGCGTTGTCAGCATCTCGTCTAGTCCTGTCCATCACATTCTCCATTTCTGCATAGCTTCGGAGGACCTTATCCTGCATTTCCTCTATCTGTTTGTGCTTCACTTTCAGAAGATCTTCCTTCTCAGCCACAAGTTTCACCAAGTCATCCATAGATAGCTCATCCTCACTCTCTGAATCTAAATCAGACCAAAAAATAAAAAAAGCAACCAGTTACTACCTTTACCACTCGTTATATTTTCAGACATTGTCTGAATGCATACGAAGTTAAAACATGATATTCTTGTTTGATCAGGCACTTTCATTTCCTCACCTCCTTTTGTGGCCTCAGCACTATCCTTCTCCTCTGTGTTCCCTTGCTCCTTTTCAGGTTCAGGTGTAGCAGATGACGATATTCCATGTTGTTGCCACAAGGATAAACCATGAGGAAGCTGATTCAACACACGAGCCTGATATTTGACAAAATGCAAAAACAAAAGGGGTAGAAGACAATGTAAGACATGCATCCAACTGAACTTAGTAAATGGTATAAGCCAAACCAAGTAGTTTCTAGCTTATCAATTGCTGACTGATCATGCAACATTTACAAATAAGAAAGGGGGGGAAATAAAGCAAAAGCATTGATTGGAAGTGAAAAGAAAGATGCCATTACAGAAAGTTGAAATTAAAAATATTCATGGAATATTGAATCCGGGGTTCCCTTCTTTCATGATTTGGATGTGAGAAGAACAAAATAATTCAATGAGCAAAAAATTTCATCCAAGATCACCACCTACTCCGAAGCAGTCAAAATGAGAATAAACACCTTTGGGATGTAAAAATGATCAGCATAACGGGGATAAAGGCACCAGAGCTGATTATTTCAGCTGATCTCTCAAAAAATATCAGCCGTTGAGTCCACTCAGAAGGGCGAAGTTCGTGCAGATCATTGTGCCATTGAATGAAGAAAAAGCAGGATGATCTAACAGCAACTTCCAAATTCCGTAATTATTCAATAACTCGCACAGCACATCAATCTTTAGAGCACATAACCTAGGGATATCATCAAAGCAGAAAAATTCTGCACCGTTTAAAGCTCAAATACAGAGAGATTGACGTGCACAATAAACAACAAAAAACCGGGAGAATGAAGTGTGGCAGAACATCCTCATCTACAGACTATAAGGCCCCCCCGAACTGTAATTGACCGATAAATAGGGGAAAAAAAAGGAAAATTTGTCCTCATCGAAGAGCCTGCTAAGCCCTGAACAAAATCCTCATTCCAAGCAAAAACCCGAAATTAATGAACTTTTTTTACCTGGAATGGAGAACCGTATAACGGCTTCCTGCTCTGATTGGATAGGACCGAGAAATGGTGCTGGTGCGCTCGGGAAACAAGCAGCGCGCTTCGGCTGAGGTTCTGGAAGAGGAGAGACAAAGCCCGAGATGCCGACATCGCTGATGCGAGGAGGAATCGATTACAGCCTCGAAGAATGGACAAAATGAGCAGTTTTGCAGAGAGATTTGGGAGTCGAAGGCTAATCAGGGCTGCTGAAGGGAGGGTTTTTGAGCAGAACGTGTGCTTGGGAAGTAAGAAAGAAAGACCGCCGGCAGGGTTTTAGGTGCATATATCTATTGACGAATTTACCCTCGCTCGGGTTACTCGCGACCTTGGTCGTGACCGGAGGGCAGCAATCCAACATATTTACCGGAAAGGCAACGCCTGGGGTAAACTTTGCCCCATCGTTCCCTCTTGGCATCCATTGTTTAAGCTCATGTCCGTAGGGGTTCGATTTAATTCTATTCGACAATATTATTACAGTCATTGTGTGATTAAGGTATCATTTTTTAGGACTAACATGGTTATCCAGTCATTTTATTTTTAAATGAGGTTTTTTATATAGATGAATAAATTTTTTTTCTAATGAATTAAATGAACAAAGTTGATGATTAAAGGGTCGATCAAGACTTGAGCCTCAATCAAGACCCTCTTGTTCATACTCCTCGTCCATGTGGGAATCTTCGTGACTGTTCGAGCGAGAATGGCTTATTCCATTACGATCCCATCTATTCTTTTCTTGTCAAATTACTGGAGGCATATGGAGCAGTTTATTATCCAAACTACATATTCAACATTCTCCAAGCCATTGGAACTCAGAACTTGAATGGATAACAAGGAGTAGCAAAGGACGGTCACCAAATTCTACTCTCCTCAAGCTGGTTTTTTGTTGTTATATTTACGCAATATGGAAGGAGCGCAATCAACGAATATTTCAGCATAGATCTATGGCTCCGAACTTGATTGTTGATTTCATTTTGAATCAGTTAAGATTGAGAATAGTTTCAATGCCTCAATTAGCTTCTTTATTGGGTACAATAGATATTTTCTAGCGGGTTCACAATGAAATCCATGAAATGTAATCCTTTTGTGTACAAGTTGTACATTTTGTGATTATTCTTATAGAATGGAAAGATCAATTATCAAAAAAGAGAATGGCTTATTCCATTACGCCGGTTCTCCAGGGAGCCCATAATTTCAGTTGCTGGATCACAGTGGAAATGTGAACTGATAACTGAACTTCCTGCGTGCTCTTCATGCAGCAAAAGGAGGCGGGAGACATCCTCACTTTTCCTCGAAACCGTCCCGACATCCACGAGGAATTCGATAGTAGCCACAAACTTCCTCTTGAAGCCTGACGCCTTTACTAGAGAGGCGATGGCCGGCATCCTACCGGCTCTCGAACCACACCGACTGAATCCCGTGAATAAGTTTTGTCCGAAACCAGAACTGTATGGCTCATAATTCCATAATCGCTAGCTTGTGCTTCCTCTCTCTGGCCTTCCTCCAAATCCTCCAAACTTCTGCGAAGGTGCCAGCGATCATCGTATTCGGGGACTCTTCTGTGGATTCCGGGAACAACAATCACATCTCGACTGTTGTGAAGAGCAACTTCCAGCCATATGGTCGGGATTTCTATGGCAGCCAAGCCACCGGAAGGTTTTCCAACGGCCGAGTGCCTTCAGACTTCATTTCGGAGGAGTTTGGGATCAAGCCTGCGATTCCGGCTTACTTGGATCTGGCATTTAACATAACCGACTTTTCTACTGGAGTTTGCTTTGCTTCCGGTGGCTCCGGATACGATAATTCAACTTCTAATATTCTAGTAAGTCATAGACTAGCTTGTTAATGAATGAATACCATGATTTCAAGCCTTCCAACTCCTGAAAATTTACGCATTACCGAAGTGGGTCATAGAAATGTCGAGTTTGCCAGAATTTCTGTCTACCAGCTGTTCCTCCGTCTGTTGTTTCTCACGAAACTGTCCAGATACGATAATTCAACTTCTACTAGTAGTAAGTCATAGACAAGCTTGTTAATGAGTAAAAACCATGATTTCAAGCCTTTCAAATCCTGAAAGTTACCCATGTACTGTACCATGGGTTATGGACATGTTAAGTTTACCGGAATTTCTGTCTACCGGCATTCCTCCATTCGTTGTTTTCCCCGGAACTATGGCATAACTGGTAGATTTCTTGTGTTTTACAGTCTGTCATACCACTGTGGAAAGAAATGGAGTACTACAAGAAGTATCAAGAAGAGCTAAGGGCTTACATGGGCAGAGAAAGAGCTGACAATGTCCTGAGAGAATCCCTTTACATTATCAGTGCAGGAACCAACGATTTCCTCGAGAATTACTACATGGTCCCAGGCCGATCACTGCAATACTCTGTAGAGGAGTACCAGCACTTCCTTCTCAGGATTGCCAGGAACTTTATTTCTGAGCTCTATAGTCTCGGGGCTCGGAAGATCTCGATCGGTGGGCTTCCCCCTATGGGGTGCTTGCCACTGGAGCGCACGAGGAATATGATTCTTGGGAGCCGTTGCATCGAGGAGTATAACAATGTGGCCAGGGAGTTCAATATGAAGTTGGAGGATACGGTGGAGAAGCTCGGCAAGGAACTTGCAGGGATACAATTAGTACTCGCGAATCCGTACCATATCCTCTCTGATATCATCCGAAACCCGAAATCTTATGGTAAGTTGCTCTTAGTCCAATGGGCTTGATAAAATGTTTCTTTCTCGACGTTATGAGATCAGAAATTCCAAGAATTCGTTTTCTATCCACAGGATTCGATGATGCAGTGGAAGCATGCTGTGGGACTGGATTGTTCGAGATGGGTTACCTGTGCAACAAGAACAACCCGTTCACATGTTCGGATGCAAGCAAGTACGTGTTCTGGGACTCCTTCCACCCCACGGAGAAAACCAACAGCGTTATCGCTCGTCATATTGTCAAGAACTACCTGTTCGGTTTTCTCTGAAGCTCTTCGATGTATCAGTGCAGTGTCTTTACTGTATATTGTAAATTTCATGGTTCAATGCTGCGTTGACCCAAAAGAAAATGGATTGTACATGTGTAATGTAACCATCTTGCAGTAATGGCAGCATTTCAAATAGATAATGTATATTGATCGAGAAGACTCCATGTGTGTGTACCATTGCTACGAATCGAGAGATGTATTCTGACTAAGAAGAACTTCAATCTCAATTCATATCCAATTTAGATCTGGAAAAAGAACTGGTAGCCAATAGTGATAAAAGGGAAGGACAGAAAATGAGTTGTCAATCCCCCACGGATGAACAGAGGGAAAGAGACACGAAAGGGGATAATGCAAGAGGGTTTCGGCTAGTTGGCCCGGATTATCAACCGGCGTATTGCTGGCTAATATAGAGAATGAAAATCAACCAGACATGGCTACTGGGAAAGGGAATCGGCAAATAAATAACTTGTTCTCCGTGACCGTGAGGGGCAGATGGAAGTGGGAAAGCGGAAAATGCATATGCATAAGCGTAATCAGTTGGAATTCATCTGTTCCTGTTTACAGAATTTTGCAGATGGGTTTCTGGTCTGATCGGTTGAACGTCGCAGTCCAGTTCCTGAACCTTGATTTGGAGAGGAGAGGATGCCGTGAATGTCTTCCCATGTATCAGAAGCAACCAAAGGATCTCTTAATACCGAAAACGGTCAATTAAATAGACAAGAAGGATGAAAGAAAGAAAACTCTCACCCTGGAAGATGACATACAGTTCCATTAATTCCGACTATTCGAACAACTTAATTGTTATACAAAACCGGCTATCCTTCTCGTTCCTCAGGTGCTTTGCCTTGCACGTACCCACAGAATTGGAATAACATATCAAGAAGTGGTGGTGCTAATTGAAATGAACATGTTCCTCCAGAGTAGAATCAGGAACCTCCTTTTCATTTCCTCTCATCTTACCATTACTTGGGTGATTGGTTTCTCTGACCAGGGAGAAATTGGAAGCTGTTTCCTTAGATGAAGTTCCTTATTTTCCAAAACTCTCCAATAAAGAGCTCTCTGGGAATCGACTGTTTGGAGCGGTGAAGTTATGCCTTGGCTCAGGAGGGGGTGAAGCAACAGGTGATGGTACTGGTGGCAGGCGACAATGGAAAACTTATATGAGTCCGAGTCGGTTTCTGATTCAGCTGCATGAAGGTAGTGGCATTGTTGAACATGGGCATGAAAGGAAATGAGGGAGGGAGAGCCATTATCAATCCCATACTGTGGAGCAAAGCCAATGACTTGGGAAGAGCACATTATAAAGGGAAGGCTCAGCTAGCTGTGCAACATACTTACCTGGACGGGCTCAATGGGCAATCAAGAAGGCTCATGGGCTAGGCCGGTGACCTTCATTGCACTTCTGAAGGGGTGCCTGCCTAAGGTCGGCCCAAGTGGCCGAGCCTACGTCATAATTTGTGGCAGTGGGGGCCTGCGTTCGCGCGGCCCCTGTCCAATAACAATTTGGAAGTTTTGAATAAGTTTGATAATTTTTGTCGGGCTGTTCATATGAAATAGGTAAAGTTCAAACAGAAAATTGTCGGTCAGTGAATGTCTGGACAAGAAAAGGATGAAAAAAAGAAAATTCTCACCCTGGAAGACGACAAACATTTCCATTAATTCCGACTATCCGATCAATTTAGTTGTTATACGGAAATTGGCTATCCTTCTTGTTCCTCAGGTGCTTCGCCTTGCACGTACCCACGGAGTAGGAATAACATATCAAGAAGTGGTGGTGCTAATGGAAATGAACATGTTTCTCCAGAGTAGAATGAGGAACCTCCTTTTCGTTTCTTGTCTTATTACCATTACTTGGGTGATTGGTTTTTCTGACCAGGGGAAATTGGAAGCTGTTCCCTTAGATAATGTACGTTATTTTCCAAAACTCTCCACTAAAGAGCTCCCTGGGAATCGACTGTTCGGAGCGGTGAAGTTATGCCTTGGCTCAGGAGGGATGGAAGAGGAAAGATGGTGAAGCAACAGGTGATGGTACTGGTGGCGGGTAGCGACAATGGAAAACTCATATGAGTCTGAGTCGGTTTCTGATTCAGCTACATGAAGGTAGTGGCATTGTTGAGCATGGGCATGAAAGGAAATGAGGGAGGGAGAGCCATTATCAATCCCATACTGTGGAGCAAAGCCAATGACTTGGGAAGAGCACACTATAAAATGCAGGCTCAGCTGCTTAGGCAACATACTTACCTGGACGGGCTCAATGGGCGATCAAGAAGGCTCATGGGCTAGGCCGGTGACTTTCATTGCACTTCTGAAGGGGTGCCTGCCTAAGGTCGGCCCAAGTGGCCGAGCCTGCGTCATAATTTGTGGCAGTGGGGGCCTGCGTTCGCGCGGCCCCTGTCCAATACCAGTTCAGAAGTTCTCAAGTGAAACTGTGGCGGTTTCGTAGGGCTTTTCAGATGAAAGCGTCTAAGTGGTTAAAACTCAAATGGAGAAGTATCGATTAGTGAATGTCTGGGTTTGCTTTCATGTGACATCCCTAGCTATTGCACTGCCCCTTTGATTAATCAAAGGGGAGCCATCGTCTTGGGTGAAGAAATTAAGGTGCAGCCAACCGGTAAATAGACAATGGAGTCCTGACCGGAGGGACAAAAAAGGAAACGACATAAAATCACCCCTCAATCCCACCTTGATAAACAAGGGAAAGAGAGAGCTATTCAGCCGACATACTTATCTGGAAGGGCTCAATGGACGATCAAGAAGGCCCCTAAATCGGCCTTTTCTTTGTTAAACTTACCGTATCTTTACGCTAATATTAATTAATAAAAGGCACGTACCGACTGGCATGTTCCTAGCTAATCTAGATGCATTAGAATCAGCCAAACACGCGGAACTTGCCCCTTCTCCTTGACCGTTAGTTGGGGACAGAAACTTCAGAAGCATAATATGTCGTAAAAGTCATCTATTGGCCCACCCCGTCGATCCAAGTTGGAGCATTTCTGGTGGAACAGGTGTGTCCTAACCTGCTAAAAATTGTCCATCCGAGGTTGTTTTCATCTGTTTTCATCACCTTTCGAATTTTGGTATGCGGGCAAGAATAGATGGGTTGTGCATTTTGGATGAGCTGCCCCTTTTTGTGTTGTAAACACTATCTTTAATAATATGAATGCAATTATTTAGCCAAAAAATAGAATCTGTTAGACTGTGACAGTATGTTTGACATTTGACTTCTGCTAATGTACATCATGTCAACGGTGAATTCCAGGAAACGCTGTTTTTCTTAGTTTGACATTTTTAATGAAGTCATCTGATGTTAAGTTTCTGCGAAATTTCTGGGAATTTTCAAATGCATTAACAAGAGTATATAAGGCCATCTCTCCCCGGTGCTAAGTTGCTAAATTGTATAGGCATTACCGTAGGATTTGCATGTAAATCTCGAAGCAAGATTGCAGGATCGATCGAGCATCGTGTTCTTTCAGCATCAAGACTCCGAGGCACTTCCAGAGGTAAGTGCAGTGCTCCTTACGATAAGTTGGATGCCTCAGTACAACAGGAAGACGTATGGTTCTACCGTGAACATCTTTCATATGTTATTTGTATTTTCAATCCTAGTTCTTCCCTGGTCAAGGCTGGACTGCCTGTCTAACGGCCAAGATGACCTCAGATCATGGTCTTAATCGTTTGTCTGTGCATCTATGCTAGGCGGGTCAACTGCAACTGCAAGATGAAATCGTTATCCGAATTTCGAAAAGAACAGATTTTTTTTGTTGTGTTAGCTATTTAACTTCAGGACATAGGAAAAACTGTTGCATCTAAAGATACTACAAGTGATCCAGCAGATTCTGGGACGCTCCTGTCAGGTTTCCTGCGTATCATCGCTAGTTCTTTTTGCGATTTCTGTTGCAGATTTTTGCATACGGATTGAACGACGTAGTATTGTTCCAGAACATCAATTTGAAGAATAGTTCAGGCTGTGGTTGCCTTTGATAGAACTCTCAATGGAAGATGATATTCAGTTTAATCAATTCCCGATTATCCAAAATGATTTGATTGTCATACCGAACTTGCTATGTGCTTGTCTTTCTTCAGGTGCTTCGCCGTGCATGTTCCCTCGAAATAGGAATCGCCCGCCAAGGATGCCAACAGATTCAACTTCGAGGCGGAAAATGTTGCGTGCTTGGACTCGCTGCCTATTCCTATCCGTGCTGTTAGTTCCGACTGCAAACCACAGCATCGGCAAAAGCAAGCATCGGGAACCTTTGCCGGAAAAGCTGTTGGACACAACACCTAAGTTCCCTGCACGGTGCAACATCAGACCTGAGGCTATGCAATCAGTTGCAGTAACTGTAGAGTACGCTATGATGGAACCTGCAGATTCATGGATTCCCGAAAAGCAGCAGGATAAAATGGAAGAACCTGCCAGGGGATTGAGCGAGGGCGGAAATTCGACCTCGGAGCGAGCGGAGTGGGCCCTGCCCCAGCCCCTGTCCATGTTCGATCCTGTGTCCGTTAATCAGACCACAAGAGTGAAGTACATCAGTAAAGACAATCCCCTTCCTTTGGCACTCATATTTCTCTTTTTGCTTTTCAATATGGTGACTTTTATCCCAGCTGGGGGTGAAGAAGGAAGTAGTAGCGACGTTACAGATGGCACGGAATGGGGTGGCCGTACTATAAAACCGGGAAAGCCATGGTGGAAGAGGTGGTTCTGCATAGTAAATGGAAACAGAGATGATCCTGCAGAGTAGAATATGGAACTTTTTCACCTCTTCCCTTCTTAACATTACTCGTGCAATTGATTTCTCTTATCACTACTCAGTTTGTATATAAAGAATTTGGAAATTAAGTGTGTTGTTGGTTTCCAAATCTGACAAACAGCCCTCCGAGAACTGATGTTCGGAGGGGTGATGTTTGGCCTGGTCTCTTGGGATGTACCAAAATGGTACGAGCAATTGCCAACGCTTCCAGGCGTGGCCCCGACAGGCTAGGTTTATGAGAAGGGTGTTCTGTCTCAGTAGAATATGGAACTTTTTCATCTCTTCCCTTCTTAACATTTTTTTTTCGATAAATGGGTTTGTATTGCATTCACAGCTCAAAACTATACAGATTTACAAAAGTTGAAACAGAGTAGCATCATTACAACAATTGATCAATTCTAAGGGCTTGAGCTAAAGAACAACTTGCCACCTTAGATGCTACATTCGGTAATGAGGCTACTCTGAAACAAATCATGGAGATGATCCGCTCTACAATGACAAAAGGGGGCAAAAGTATGTTCTGAAAGATTCGACTATTTCGTTCGGCCCAAATACAATAGATATAACATGTGAAAGCAAGCCTATGAATAATAGAGGTCAGTTTTCTTCCCCTCCATTGGACGCAAGCGAAATGCAGTTCTTGATCCCAAGCTCCCGGACTGCGATGATATTGTAGTCTGTGCTGAACCATTTGCCAAATTTCCTGTGTGTTAGCGCAACCAAAGAAAAGATGGCTTCGAGTTTCGTCCTCTAGTTTACAAAATTCACATAAGGGGTTGGTAAGCTGGATTCTTCCAACAAGTCTTCTTTTAGTTGTCAACCTATCCAAAATGGCCAGCCAAGTAGTGAACGAGGCTCTGGGAATGTGGCCGGGGAACCAAAGAAGTTTCTGCCAAGGAACTTTCGGTTTTTTATCCCGGATACACTCCCAGATAGAGGACGTCTTTAGTGAGGTTTGTCCATTCCAGCAAATGGTGTCTGAAGGAGCACGGGCAAGTGAAGTCTCAGCCAGCGCTCGGATGTGTTGTGCTTCGGGGTCTGAGCTGCGGGGCCAAGCCCATGAACCTTGATTAAGAATTGCCAGTAGCTTTCCCTGGGGAGGGATGGAAGGGAAGCAGCTGAAGCTTTCCCTTCTTAACATTACTCGTGCGATTGATCTCTCTTATCACTACTCAGTTTGTATGTACAGAATTTGGAAATTAAGTGTGTTGTTTTCCAAAAATCTCTGGCAAACAGCCCTCCGAGAACTGATGTTCGGAGGGGTGATGTTTGGCCCGGTCTCTCGGGATGTACCAGAAGGGTAGCAGCAATTGCCAGCACTTCCAGGTGTGGCCCCGACAGGCTAGGCTAGTGAGAAGGTTGTTCTGTCTCAGTATCAGCAGAGGCTGCATCACCATTCAAAGGCGGGCTGCCAGAACAGCAGCTAGTGGTGATGCAGGAAGGATGGAAGGGGGAAGATGGCACAGCAACCGGTGATGTAGTGATCGGTGCTACAAGAAGCACCAGCAGAGGTTGTGGTGAAGGTTGTTGTATAGTTGACATGAGTCTCAAAACATGTGCTCACTGAAACATGTCCGAATCAATTTTGATTCTCATTTAGCTATTTTAAGGAAGCAGCAGATAAATAGCAGAGCAAGGGAAGGAAAAGAGAGAGGGGAAGTCATCATCAGTCCCATACTGAAGAGCCAAGGCTAATGAATTGATAACAGAAGACCATAAAAGCAAGGCTCAGCTAGCCAAGCAACATACTTACCTGGACGGGCTCAATGGGCGATCGAGAAGGCTCATGGGCTAGGAGGGTGACCTTCATTGCACTTCTGAAGGGGTGCCTGCCTAAGGTCGGCCCAAGTGGCCGAGCCTACGTCATAATTTGTGGTAGTGGGGGCCTGCGTTCGCGCGGCCCCTGCCCAATCTTGTTTAAAAGTTTGGTCAGGCTTGGTGTAACTAATCTAGTAGCGTTCAAAATATGCCTCTCCTTCTATAATTCACATGCTGACCGGTATGACATTGTGAAACACCCAAGTAGACATGGAACTCAGCAAGAAACAAACCCAACGAACTGCAATTTTTAATTCAGACAACTCTCACAATACGAACCTTAGGAGGCTTCTGTCTGAACCCTCGGACTGTACTACGTTCCCTTTGGAGTACTCGGGACAATGCCCTTCAGGGTTCATGGACTTGAGAGGTAGATGCACTGCCCAGAGAGAACAATGAACATATATTTATCTACTCAAACTAATGAGAAACCTGGTAACAGAGATCAAGTATACATAATTAAGAGCAGTGCAATAATAGCATTACAGCATTGGGCAGAAAATTCTCTGCACTCCCTGGCTCATGTAAATAAATACAAACCATAGAAATGGCTTTTCACATTACAGTTACGAGATGAGACAGCAGTTTAGTCGTAGGGGTTCCTGAAATGCTTCAACAGTTTGGGAATGTCGTAACCCAACATATTGTCAACAGCCTGTATCATCTTCGGGTTCAGCCACTCAAACTTGTCTATGCTGTAGCCACTTAACATCTCCCTGAAGTGCCCCACATTCGGGAAGTCTCCTGGTGGCAGATGGAACTCTCTCTGAACCTGTACCGGGCAAATAAAAGAGTAAACTAAACAATATAAATCCTAATTTACAAACTTAAATATAGAGCAAACAAGAGCAGACAGAGAAAGACCTTGCCGAACTCATCTTCCAGATTATCGATCAATCTTTGTTGGGTCTTGGCTTTACCAATAAAAAAAGGCATCTCCCCCTTCAGATGGCTGATAATATAGGCATGAATCTTCGCAGCTCTGGCACGTTTCACAAATTCACTGATCTGCAAAGGACAGAGTATTAGAATGAAGACCCTCCTGCTTTATTTCGGCCGACACCATGTTCCTTTCAGATAATTAAATGCAACTTTAGGGCAAAGAGCTTACTCGACGATCACAAGCCTTCTTCGGAATATCTTTTAGATCATCAAGAAGGTCTTTCTGTTCTTTCTCGAAAAGTTCTCTACCAAGGGGACCGGTAGCAGCCTCATTCACCGGTTTGTCAATGAATGAGCTGCCAAGGTATCAGATACGTGTTGCAAAAATCAGAGAACTTCCAAATCGTTCCACCTTCGCATTAATCCTATTTGCAATCAGCAACAAAATGAGGCTAATTCATTGGATGAATTTATCTCAAATGAAGGGATCAGAGAATAAACTCAAAGCCGAAATCTGAGAAATGAAAGCAGGCTGTTGGACAAAGGGGACAGCAGGCTAAAACAGCTGAACATCAATACAGAAGGTTGGTACAGCATGGAACATACCTGATATACACACGCATAACCTCTGGAGTATTTATGACTTTACCAAGGGACCACATTAAAGCTCCATAAACCCTCATAAGCTGTAATAAGAGAAGAGAGAACAGTAAGTTTGAACTAAATTGCACTGGACAGCACAGCGCCATCTGCTCATTGGATTCGGATCTCTTACTTGTTGGGTATCAACTTGGTCAGCTTTGTTCAGGACAACACGAATCTTGTCATCATGCCCACGTAATGATGAAATTACACGCTTGAACTCATCACTGACATCAAGTTTGTGAGGATCAAATAGAAGCAAGATCAAGTCACACTTTGCAGCAAACCATGACGTTACACCAGTTAAATCATAAGCCCTTTGTGTCCGTTGCTTTTCTCCTGATAAGACTCCAGGAGTATCCACAAAAGTAATATGCTCCAGCAGCTTAGACATACAAAATAATACAAAATAGTAAACCTCCAGGATTGAAGGGTGAGAAATTACCAAGAAACTAACACATAAATTGGAACACAGCTTACAGGATGAGGCATCTGAGAGCATTGAAATTTTGACAAAAATGCGGTTCCAAATGCTGTAAGACCACTGAAGGGCATGTCTGCTTGGACAGCAACTGTATTCCCAGGGGTACTTCTTTCATCTGTTCCTGACTGTACCAAATCACAATTAGTTACTGAACGGGCATGATGTACAGAGGATTTTAAGAGCATGGCCCAAGAATACAAAGAAGGGGCCCAAAAAGAAAAATTGGAAGCCAATCAAGACAAAAATAGGACAGGTCAAAGTAGGTGATATTTGAATTGTCACATTTCCTAGCTACACTACTTCTCCAAAAGGAAACTGAATATCGTATAAATCAAGAGGTGGGATACATTCTAAAGAGAGCACATGCTAGTAAAGCTGGGAGAAAATGGATAAAAATACTTTGCCATTACCATGACAACTACAAATCTATCTGTTGTGGGTTCAGGCCCAATGTGAGCTCCTGCAAAAAAGATAATAGAAAAATAAGCAAAAAGAATAATAATTCTTTTAGTGATGGGATGGTAAGGGGCTCAGCTCAAGAGAGAGGGCTGCAAGTGATAAGAGAGGATACGTTGCCTGGATAACTGGTCTTCAGCAAATGCTTGATAAAAGTTGTTTTTCCAGTGGAGTACTGGCCCAAAAGCATTACCATTGGTTTGGCATCAAAATCACCATTCGTCTGCAAGAAAAATGTTTAAAAAGCCATGATGAGAATTGATAAGTTTGTCAAACACTGCATTCATGACATGAACAGTCACAGGTAGCATGCATATACCAACAAAGATGAAAATTCTGCATAAGAACCTAAAATTAGATGTGCTCACCAACAATGGGCAAACAAAGTCATTGAAGCGATAAGTAACTTCCAGTGGCTTCAAATTCTGGATGTATAGTCTCTTTAAGCCATCAATAATTGATGTAACGGTTGAAAGAGGAAACTGAGAACATGCCAGGATGAGAGAAAATTGTCAATGGACAAATCTAAGTATGTAGTAGACAGTAATGCAGCCTATCAAAACAAAGATATTTTTCATAGTGGCTAGAAGACATGCCTCTTTAGATGGCTTTGACCAAAACCAACCAGCTGAAGGCGACTGTTGAAGGTGGGAGTTGCCTGTGAAATTGCAAGTAAATTAAGTGAAATTCAAAAGATCACAGTTAACACCAATCAAATTTATATTTAAAAAAAATTCTCACCATTAGTATCAAGCTTGTTTGTTTTTTGCGAACGTTTTTTCTTCTGAAGTAAGAAAAGAGAGTCAAATTTCAGTGCACATGGAAGTAGTACTATTGAATACTGACAACAATTGATCTGCTTACCACTAGTGATGCATCAAGTCCTTCCATCCTAGGAGTTTTTACATTTTCCAAATCAACTGCAGAGTCAGCAGACATTTCAGCTTCCCACTAGTGATAGTGAATAGGCAGTTGTTAGAGCAATAAAAACAACCAAAAGCGAAACCATCTTGACAGAAAGAAACTTGTGTCTTCCAATCGGGAAGGCTGCCCTCTCATAAGATTATAAATAGCATCTTTCTTTTAATTATATCCAAAGTTGCCGTGATTCCTAAATTAGCACACGAGATTCCAACCGGTTCTCTCTCAGGAACTATAAATCTGGAAGAACTTTTGTAAAGCCTCCTTGTATTACATTATGATTTCTTAATGAAGAGTTACAACAATATCTCAAACCCTCCATTAGTAAAAGAAAAATAAACAAATCCCAGGATAGCTTATTACTTCCAGTGCTCAAAAGATCTGAAGTTACTGCATGTCCAGCTTGTGCGAGAGATATTAACTGCACATTAAACTATTAAAGCAGTCACTATCAGGAAACAAACATACAAATTCCACATTTTTAGTTGGATTTCCACGTTAACTACCTTCATTGCCATGACGAACTCTGTAAAACCAAGAAATCCTTGTCTCTTGGAATCTGCAATTGTCCATACCTTGAAAGATACGACAGCAAAGGGAAAATCCAGTCATATTACAAGGAAAAACATAGTTTAATCAGAAAACAGTCTGATCAGAAAAGAAATATATGACGAATATGTTTGTGAAGGCAGACTTCACCAGGACGGCCTCAGAAGGAACTGAATAAAAAATCCCATACATAGATTAAATAATTAGAAAGCCTAAGAAGACCAGATCAGTGAAAGGCCTCTTCTTAAGTTTTTAATATGAATGAGACCTAACCATCGCAAACCTCTGTTATTTTTATAGACTAACCAGCATGACTATAGAATGCAAACAACCAATTGTTAAGGGTATCCTCGCTCAAATCTTCAATTAAATTTGCCTCTGGCAATAGAAAAAAAATCCATATAAGGATACAAAATAGAATATGCAACTAATTCAAAGTAGTTCTAGCAGCAAAGCAGGAATACAAAATGAACAATCAATGCACTGAGAGATAGAGAAAAGTTATCAGTGCTCCTTAAAGGAATATATCAAAAACCTGCTTGAGATCTTGCCGGGGCAGATTTGACATGCTAAAGAACTTTATTGCATCATTTCCAGTAATGCGGCCATCTCCGTCTGTCAATCCAGATAAGAAGCAAATGTAAACGTATGAGGAAATTATTCTGTATAAAATTTACGGACGTGCTCCTGATGAAATCTAATTGGCCTTATGATTCACAGAGCCACATATCTTGAGTGACTTTCCCCGAATCCCAATAAGGAATACCGCATACAATCATCAAAGTGCCAACTTTCTTGAAAAAGGCAAAAAACCTTTTTTTTCCCCTTTCCAGTTCCCCAGCAGAAGCTTCAGCAGTTTATGCAAACGGGAAACAAAGAAGTAGTCTCTTCATGAATGATCAAGAGTAGTACACACAACCAGAGGACTGGCATTAGCGGCCACCCCTCGCGGATCGAAAATTGAGAGGGAATCGTCGCTGGGAAATGAAGATGCAGGCAAAGAGTACCTGGATCGGCGAGATTGAACCAGCCCTGGTAGATTTGCTGGTGCTCCTTGGAGCAGGAAGCGAGCGGTCCCGTAGCGATCTCCATGACTGGAAATATGGTAAGCACGCTTTCGAGATCGTCATATGTTCAATTTATTTTCTTTCAAATGAGATCGTGCGCCGTTCCGTAGCCGCAACCCCGAAAACCGATGACTTTTGCATGTGCATGGAACCAGATTCCTCGTCCCGTCAATGGTTTGATGATTTTAGGTGGGGAGACTTAGGTCCAGTGAGGCTGACTGGCTGACATTTCAGACATCGATGCCAAAGCAATGACTCTCGAGGATAAAAACAAATCTAATCTAATCTAATCTAATCTAATCCTTTATATTAAAGCTGTTGCACTTCGCTCATTAGCTGACACGTGTCCAGCACATATTCTTGCATGTATACTACCTTTGACACATAATTGGCTTCTCATTGCGATCGCCACCCATGAAAATCACACATTTTCTATTTTACCTGAGAGGGAGAAGTAATGTTGGTTGGTTTTACCTTTTAAAATCTTTAAAGTATTTTTGATAAATATATTTTTTACAATTAAAAAACGTAAATTGGGATAAAATAGTAAAATCACTCATGGAATCACAACGACAAAATAATAACTACTCTCTAATTTTCCATTTCTAATTATACGTTTTATTTATCTACTTATCATACGCTCTTTAAAAGATTAATCAATTATAAAAAAATTAATACTCAATTCTTAAAAATAAGAATTTGTAATTGACTATAAAATGGGCAATTCCGTGCGTAGTACGGGTGGACGACTAGTACAATATATTAACCAGACATGTGTCTACCCATGCTCTATTACTGTTTGTTAATAGTCAAAAGGAAAAGAGCATAATTAATCTTATGAAAGACAAGCGGGTAAATCATGTTTTTAAATTTTCATATTGATCATAACGATGACTGATCAAACTGTAAAATGTATGTATTAGAGAGCATTTTATTTATTTTACAAGTTTCTACCTTCAACTTTAACTAAAACCACAAGAAGGTCCACTGCGAAGCGCAGGAATAGTGCTGGCCACGAGCCAGTTTGGATCCGGAACCGGCTCGGTCAAAACAAGCCCTAAACTAGTCAAGACCGAAACCGGCCTCAAACCATGAGGTTTAAGGTTCAGGGCCAGTTCTATTGGTCTAAAAAATTGAAACCGGCAAAAAAGCAAAAAAAAAAAAAAGAAGAAAAAATTCACTGCTGACTGCTGTCAACAGGGCTGCAGCTTGCAAGCCATACACCCAATTTTCTTCTTTTTTTTTTTCCAAAACATTTTTTCAGTTTTCTAAGATATTTATTGTGTGATACAAAATATAAATAAGTTCGTTATATAAATTATCGTTCAAATCTTGATACGTATAGAGTTGACCACTAATAATTACAAAAATTTTACGCGTGTTAATTGTGATTTACACAACGAACTCATTATATAAATCAAAATTTATTTAATTTAACCATAAATCGAACTATGCTTCTGAAACCATCCAAAGGAAGGTTCAGGGCCGATTCTAAGGGGCCACGGAACCGGAACCGTCCGGTTCAGGAACTGTAGCCAGTACTACGTGTGGCCAACACACTAGTTAAGAATAATTAGGTAATCAAGAGGCCATGGTCACGTTCAGTACAAATAAATGAAAATGAATAGGAATGAAAAGAGCTCTCTTTATATGGCAACGTTTAAGAAGTTTGTACAGGACACGGTGGCCATTCTCAGTGGCCGGGAGAGCCGTGGTGAGGGGTGGTGGTGCTGCAATGTGAATGGAATTGGAGATGATCGTCCAGAGAATCACCATTACTCGAGTGATTGATTTCTCTGACTAGGGAGAAGGAAGAACCTTCATCGCAATGTGAATATGACTTGTGTAATTGACAATCAATCCCATACTGAGGAGCAAGGGCAATGACTAGGAGGGCCCGGCTTATTGAGCAACATACTTACCTAGACGGGCTCGATGGGCGATCGAGAAGCCTGGTGGGCTGGGCTGGTGACCTTCATTGCACTTCTGAAGGGGTGCCTGCCTGAGGTCGGCCCCAGTGGCCGAACCTACGGCATAATTTGTGGCAGTGGGGGCGGGCGTCCGCAAAGTTTTGAATCAATTTGACAGTTTTGATGGTGTGTTCGGATCGTCGAGGCATCTCAAATGGGTTAATGTACTACCGCTGTGATTAATCGAAGGGGCCATTGATGCTGCTCGACTGCAGCAATTTGAGTGAAGAAAATGAGGTCCAGCAACTAGTAAATAGACAATGGGGTCCCGGCAGCAGGAGAAATAAATGGAAACGACAGAAAATCAGCCAAACTTCCTGGAAAAAGTCCTCGGCGGGGAACTTGCCTGTTCTCCTTGACAGCGTTAGTCAGAAGCATAATTGGTCGGAAAGTCATCTGTTGGCCCACCCCGTCGATGCAAGTTGGAGCATGGCTGGTCGGAAAGTAATGTTTTAACCGGCTAGATTGTCCGAGGTTGTTTTCATCTGCTACCGTAACGGTATGTTTAACGTTTCACGTTTGACTTTCTGCATCCGTCAACGGTGAATTTCAGAAAACACAGCTTTTCTTAGTTTCACCTTTCCGATGAAGTTTCTGCGAAATTTCTGGGAATTTTCGAATGCCTTAATACTAGCATATAAGGCCATCGCTCACTGGTGTTAAGTTGCTAAACTACCAGCACATCATCCATAGGATTCGCATGGAAATCTCGAAGCAAGACTGCAGGATCGATCGAGCATCGTGTTCTTTCAGCATCAAGACTCCGAGGTGCTTCCAGAGGTAAGTGCAGTGCTCCTTACGATAAGTCAGATGCCTCGGTACAACAGGAAGACGTATGGTTCTACCGTGAACATCTTTCATCTGTTATTTGTATTTTCAATCCTAGTTCTCCCCTGGTCAAGGCTGGACCGCCTGTCTTACGGCCAAGATGACCCCTGATCACGGTCTTAATCGTTTGTCTGTGCATCTATACTAGGCGGGTCAACTGCAACTGCAAGATGAAATCGTTATCCGAATTTCGAAAAGAACAGATATTTTTTTTTGTTGTGTTAGCTATTTAACTTCAGGACATAGGAAAAACCGTTGCATCTAAAGATACTACAAGTGATCCAGCAGAATCTGGGACGCTCCTGTCAGGTTTCCTGCGTATCATCGCTAGTTCTTTTTGCGATTTCTGTTGCATATTTTTGCGTACGGATTGAACGACGTAGTATTGTTCCAGAACATCAATTTGAAGAATAGTTGAGGCTGTGGATGCCTTTGATAAAACTCTCATTGGAAGATGATATTCAGGTTAATCAATTCCCGATTATCCAAAATGATTTGATTGCCAAACCGAACTTGCTATGTGCTTGTCTTTCTTCAGGTGCTTCGCCGTGCACGTTCCCTCGAAATAGGAATCGCTTGCCAAGGATGCCAACAGATTCAACTTCGAGGCGGAAAATGTTGCGTGCTTGGACTCGCTGCCTATACCTATCTGTGCTGTTAGTTCCGACTGCAAACCACAGCATTGGCAAAAGCAAGCATTGGGAACCTTTGCCGGAAAAGCTGTTGGACACAACACCTAAGTTCCCTGCACAGTGCAACATCAGACCTGAGGCTATGCAATCAATTGCAGTAACTGTGGAGTATGCTATGATGGAACCTGAAGATTCATGGATTCCCGAAAAGCAGCAGGAGAAAACGGAAGAACCTGCCAGGGGATTGAGCGGGGGAGGAAACTCGACCTCGGAGAGAGTGGAGTGGGCCCTGCCCCAGCCCCTGTCCATTTTCGATCCTGTGTCCGTTAATCAGACTACAGAAATTAATGACAGCTTTGATCTCCATTCCTTTTGTTTTACCACAAGAAGGAAGTGCAGCAGTAAAGACAATCCCGTTCCTTTGGCACTCATATTTCTCTTTTTGCTTTTCAAAATGGTGACCTTTATCCCAGCTGGGGGTGAAGAAGGGAGCAGCCGCGACATTACAGATAGCACGGGATGTGGCGACCGTACTATAAAACCGGGAAAGCCATGGTGGAAGAGGTGGTTCTGCATAGTAAATGGAAACAGAGATGATCCTGCAGAGTAGAATATGGAACTTTTTCACCTCCTCCCTTCTTAACATTACTCGTGCAATTGATTTCTCTTATCACTACTCAGTTTGTATATAAAGAATTTGGAAATTAAGTGTGTTGTTGGTTTCCAAATCTGACAAACAGCCCTCCGAGAACTGATGTTCGGAGGGGTGATGTTTGGCCCGGTCTTTTGGGATGTACCAAAATGGTACCAGCAATTGCCAACGCTTCCAGGCGTGGCCCCGACAGGCTGGGTTTATGAGAAGGGTGTTCTGTCTCAGTAGAATATGGAACTTTTTCATCTCTTCCCTTCTTAACATTACTCGTGCGATTGATTTCTCTTATCACTACTCAGTTTGTATACACAGAATTTGGAAATTAAGTGTGTTGTTTTCCAAAAATCTCTGACAAACAGCCCTCCAAGAACTGATGTTCAGAGGGGTGATGTTTCGCCCGGTCTCTCGGGATGTACCAAAAGGGTAGCAGCAATTGCCAGCACTTCCAGGTGTCGCCCCGACAGGCTAGGCTAATGAGAAGGTTGTTCTGTCTCAGTAGCAGCAGAAGCTGCATCACCATTCAAAGGCGGGCTGCCGGAACAGCAACTAGTGGTGATGCTGGAAGGATGGAAGGGGGAAGACGGCACAACAACCGGTGATGCAGTGATCAGTGCTACAAGAAGCACCAGCAGAGGTTGTGGCGAAGGTGGTTGTATAGTTGACATGAGCCTCAAAACATGTGCTCACTTAAACATGTCCGAATCAATTTTGATTCTCATTTAGCTATGTCAAGGAAGCAGCAGATAAATAGTAGAGCAGGGGAAGGAAAAGAGGGAGGGGAAGTCATCATCAGTCCCATACTGAAGAGCCAAGGCTAATGAATTGATAACAGAAGACCATAAAAGGAAGGCTCAGCTGACTAAGCAACATACTTACCTGGACGGGCTCAATGGGCGATCACAAAGGCTCATGGGCTAGGCTGGTGACTTTCATTGCACTTCCGAAGGGGTGCCTGCCTAAGGTCGGCCCAAGTGGCCGAGCCTACGTCATAATTTGTGGTAGTGGGGGCCAGCGTTCGCGCGGCCCCTGCCCAATCTAGTTTAAAGGTTTGGTCAGACCCGGTGTGCCAGATGTACTAACGTGCAAAAGATGCCTCTCCTTCCATCATCCATATGCTGAGACCAGCATAGAAATACGAAGTGGACATGAACCCAGCAAGAAAAAACACAGCAGACGGCAGTTTTTAAGCCAGAAAACACACAATATATGAGCCTTAGGAGCTTCTGTTTGAACCCTCGGACTGTACTACGTTCCCTTCGGAGTACTTGGAACAATGCCCTCCAGGATGGACTTGAGAGGCAGATGCACGGCCCAGAGAGAACAATAAATTTATCTACTCAAAACTAATGAGAAACCTGGTAACAAAGATCAATGCCTTCAAGTATACATAATTAAGAGCAGTGCAATAGCATTACAGCATTGGGCAGAACATTCTCTGCACTCCCTGGCTCATGTAAATAAATACAAACCACAGAAATGGCTTTTCACATTACAGTTACGAGATGAGACAGCAGTTTAGTCGTAGGGGTTCCTCAAATGGTTCAACAGATCGGGAATGTCGTAACCCAACATATCATCAACAGCTTGTATCATCTTCGGGTTCAGCCACTCAAACTCGTCTATGCTGTAACCGCTCAACATCTCCCTGAAGTGCTCCACATTCGGGAAGCCTCCTGGTGGCAGATGGAACTCTCTCTGAACCTGTACCGGGCAAATAAAAGAGTAAACTAAATAATATAAATCCTAATTTACAAACTTAAATATAGAACAAAAAAGAGCAGACAGAGAAAGACCTTGCCGAACTCATCTTCCAAATTATCGATCAATCTCTGTTGGGTCTTGGCTTTACCAAACAAAAAAGGCATCTCTCTCTTCAGATGACTGATAATGTAGGCATGAATCTTCACAGCTCTGGCACGTTTCACAAATTCACTGATCTGCAAAGGACAGAGTATTAGAATCAAGACCGTCCTGCTTTATTTCAGCCGATACGTTGTTCCTTTCAGATAATAAGTTCAATCACTTGCAGTAACTATAAAGTCCGTTATGATGGAACCTGCAGATTCATGGATTCCGGAAAAGCAGCAGGCGAAAACGGAAGAACCTGCCCGGGGATTGGGCGACAGTGGAAATTCGACCTCGGAGCAAGTGGAGTGGTTCCTGCTCCAGCCCCTGATCAGTCCTCTTGCTCTGGCACTCATATTTCTCTTTTTGCTTTTCAATATGGTGACCTTTATCCCAGCTGGGGGCGAAGAAAGGAGTAGCAGCGATTTTTCAGATAGCACGGGACATGGTGGGTGTGCTCGAAGACCAGGAAAGCCGTTGTGGAAGAGGTGGTTCTGCATAGTAAATGGAAATAGAGATGATCTTGCAGAGTAGAATATGGAACTTTTTCATTTCTTCCCTTCTTACCATTACCAGTGATTGATTTCTCTTACCATTTCGCGGTTTGGACCGAGAGAATTTGGAAATAAGGTGCGTTATTTTCTGGAAATCTCCGACAAACAGCCTCCGAGGACTGTTCGGAGGGTTGATGTTTGGCCCTGTCTATTGGGATGTGCCAAAAGGGTAGCAGCAATTGCCAGCTGCTTCCAGGTGTGGCACCGTCAGGCTAGGTTTATTAGAAGGGTGTTTATTCTGTCTCGGTAGCAGCAGAAGCTGCATCACCATTGGAGGCTCAAAGGTGGCCTGCCGAAACAGCAGCTAGTGGCGATGCCGGAAGGATCGAAGGTGAAAGGCGACACAGCAACCAGTGATGAGTCGGTGGCATGAGAAGCGACAACAGATGCTGTGGTGATGGTAGTTGTATAGCTGACATGAGTCGCAGAACATGTCTGCTCACAATTTTGATTCTCATTTAGCTATGTGAAGGAAGTAGCAGATAATTAATAGAGCAGAGGAAGTCATCATCAGTCCCGTACTGAAGAGCCAAGGCTAATGAATTGATAACGGAAGACTATAAAAGGAAGGCTCAGCTAACAAAGCAACATACTTACCTGGACGGGCTCAATGGGCGATCAAGAAGGCTCATGGGCTAGGCCGGTGACCTTCATTGCACTTCTGAAGGGGTGCCTGCCTAAGGTCGGCCCAAGTGGCCGAGCCTACGTCATAATTTGTGGTAGTGGGGGCCAGCGTTCGCGCGGCCCCTGCCCAATGTTGTTTGAAAGTTTGGTAAGAGGTGGTTTGCCTGATCTGGTGTGCAATACATCTTACTTCCAACATTACTCGGCTGAGACCAGTGTAACGATCTGAAACACCCAGTTTGACTTGAACTCAGCAAGAAACAAAGCCTAACAAACTGCAATTTTCAAGCCAGACAGCCCCTCTCAGTATATGAACCTTAGGAGCTTCTGTCTGAACATGGACTGTATACTACGTTCCCACTGGAGTACTCGAGTACTCGGAACAACGCCCTTCAGGGTTTTGACGGATTTGAGAGGCAAATGCGCGGCCCAGAGGGAATAATGAACATATATTTCTCTACTCAAAACTAGTGATAAACCTGGCACCAAAGATCAATGCCTTCAAGGATACATAACTAAGGGAAGTGCAATAGCAGTACAGCATTGGGCAGAATATTCTCTTCACTCTCTGGTTCACATAAATAAATACAAACCGTAAAAATGGCTTTTCACATTACAGTTACGAGATGTGAGACAGCAGTTTAGTCGTATGGGTTCCTGAAATGCTTCAAGAGATCGGGAATGTCGTAACCCAACATGTCGTCAACAGCCTGTATCATTTTTGGCTTCAGCCTCTCAAACTTGTCTATGCTGTAACCACTCAAGATCTCCCTGAAGTGCTCCACATTCGGGAAGTCCCCTGGTGGCAGATGGAACTCTCTCTGAACCTGTCCCGGGTGAATAAAAGAATAAGCGACACAGATCCTCATTTACAAACTTAAATATAGAGTAAACACAGGCAGACAGAGAGAGACCTTGCCGAACTCATCTTCCAAATTATCGACCAATCTCTGTTGAGTCTTGGCTTTACCCATCATAGTAGGCATCTCCTTCTTCAGATGGCTGATAATGTAGGCATGAATCTTCGCAGCTCTGGCACGTTTCACAAATTCATTGATCTGCAAGGGACAGAGTAGTAGAATCAAAACCCTCTATTTATTTCTGCCAACCCCTTGATCCTTTCAGATAATAAAATGCAGTTTTAGGCCGAAGAGCTTACTCGACGATCACAAGCCTTCTTTGGAATATCTTTTAGATCAGCAAGAAGGTCTTCCTGTTCTCTCTCGAAAAGTTCTTTACCAAGGGGACCAGTAGCAGCCTCATTCACAGGTTTGTCATTGAATGAGCTGCCAAGGCATCAGATAAATGTTGCAAAAATCAGAGAACTTCCAAATCTTTCCACCTTAACATTAATCCTATTTGCAATCAGCTACAAAATGAGGTTAATTCATTGGATGAATTTATCTCAAATGAAGGGATCAGAGATTAAACTCGAAGCCGAAATCTGAGAAATGAAAGCAGGCTGTTGGATAAAGGGGACAGCAGGCTGAAACAGCTGAACATCAATACAGAAGGTTGATACAGCATGGAACATACCCGATATACACACGCATAACCTCTGGAGTATTTATGACTTTACCGAGTGACCACATTAAAGCTCCATAAACCCTCATAAGCTGTAATAAGAGGAGAGAACAATTAAGTTTGAACTAAATTGGACTGGACAGCACAGTGCCATGTGCTCATTGGATTCAGAACTCCTACTTGTTGGGTATCAACTTGGTCAGCTTTGTTCAGAACAACACGAATCTTGTCATCATGCCCACGTAATGATGAAATTACACGCTTGAACTCATCACTGACATCAAGTTTGTGAGGATCAAATAGAAGCAAGATCAAGTCACACTTTGCAGCAAACCATGACGTTACACCAGTAAAATCATAGGCCCTTTGTGTCCGTTGCTTTTCTCCTGATAAGACTCCAGGAGTATCCACAAAAGTAATATGCTCCAGCAGCTTAGACATACAAAATAATACAAAATAGTAAAACTCCTGGATGAAGGGTGAGAAATTACTAAGAAACTAACACATAAATTGGAACACAGCTTACAGGATGAGGCATCTGAGAGCATTGAAATTTTGACAAAAATGCAGTTCCAAATGTTGTGAGACCACTGAAGGGCATGTCTGCTTGGACAGCAACTGTATTCCCAGGGATACTTCTTTCATCCGTTCCTGACTGTACCAAATCACAATTAGTTACTGAAGGGGCGTGATGTCAGAGGATTTGAAGAACATGGCCCAAGAATACAAACAAAGGGCAAGAAGCAAATTGGAAGTCAATGAAGATAAAAATAGAACAGGACAAAGCAGATGATATTGAATTATCACACTTCCTAGCTACACTACTTCTCTAAAAGGATACTGAATATCATATAAATCAAGAGATTGGATACATTCTAAAGAGAACACATGCTGGTAAAGCTGGGAGAGAATGGATAAAAAAAACTTTTCCATTACCATCACAACTACAAATCTATCTGTTGTGGGTTCAGGCCCAATATGAGCTCCTGCAAGTAGATAATAGAGAAATAGCCAAAAAGATTAATAATTCTTTTACTGATGGGACAGTAAGGGGCTCAAGAGAGAGCTGCAAGTGTTAAGAGAGGATATGTTGCCTGGATAACTGGTCTTCAGCAAATGCTTGATAAAAGTTGTTTTTCCAGTGGAGTACTGACCCAAAAGCATTACCATTGGTTTGGCATCAAAATCACTATTCGTCTGCAACAAAGATATTTAAACAGCCGTAACACTGCATTCATGACATGAACAGTCACAGGTAGCATCCATCTACCAACAAAGATGAAAATTCTGTAAGAACCTAATATTAGATGTGCTCACCAACAATGGGGAAACAAAGTCATTGAAGAGATAAGTAACTTCCAGTGGCTTTAATTTCTGGATGTATAGTCTCTTTAAGCCATCAATAATTGATGTAACAGATGAAAGAGGAACCTGAGAACATGGAAGGATGAGAAAAATTGTCTTTGGACAATTCTAAATATGTAGTAGACCGTAGTACAGTATATCGAAACAAAAATATTTTTCATAGTGGCTAAAAGACATGCCTTTTTAGATGACTTTGATGAAAACCAACCAGCTGAAGGTGGCTGTTGGAGGTGGGAGCTGCCTGCAAAATTGCAAGTCAATTATGTGAACTTCAAAAGATCACAGTTAACACCAATCAAATTTATATTTTAAAAAAATCCTCACCATTAGTATCAGGCTCATTTGTTTTTGGTGAGCGTTTTTTCTTCTGAAGGAAAAGTAACAAAAGAGAGTCAAATTTCAGAGCACATGGAATAGTAATATTGAATACTAACAACAATTGATTAGCTTACCGCCAGTAATGCATCAAGTCCATCCATCACAGGAGGTTTTACATCTTCCAAATCAACTGCAGAGTCAGCAAACATTTCAGCTTCACAGTAGTGATAGTGAACAGGCAGTTGTTTTTTTGAGTGTAGTGATGGTGAACAGGCAGTTGTTAGAGTAACAAAAACAACTGAAAGTGAAGTCTCAAGCATCTGGACAGAAAGAAACTTGTGTAATTCAATCAGGAAGGCCGCCCTCTGATAAGATTATAAATAGCATCGTTTTGTTAATTAGATAGTTGCCATGATACCTAGATTAGCACACGAGATTCCATCTGGTTCTCTGTCAGGAACTATAAAGCTAGGAGAATTTTTGTAAAGCCTCCATGTTCGTTACATTATGATTTCTTAATGAAGAGTTACAACAATATCTCAAATCCTCCATTAGTAAAAGATAAGTAAACAAAGTCCAAGATAGCTTCTTACTTCCAGTGCTCAAAAGATCTGAAGTTACTACGTGTCCAGCTTGTGCAAGAGATACTAACTGCACATTAAAGCAGTCATTGTCAGGAAACAAACATACAAATTCCACATTTTTAACCAGTTTCAACATTAACCACCTTCATTGCCAGGATGAACTCTGTCAAACCAAGAAATCCTTGTCTCTTGGAATCTGCAATTGCCCATACCTTGAAAGATATGACAGCAAAGGGATAATCCAGTCATATTACAAGGAAAAATATAGTCTAATCAGAAAAGAAGTATATAAGGAATATGTTTACGAGGGCATACTTCACCAGGACAGCCTCAGAAGGAACTGAATAAAAATCCCATATATAGATTAAACAATTAGGAAGCCTAAGAAGACAAGTCAGTGCAAGGCCTCTTCCTAAGGTTTTAGTGAAGGAGACCTAACCATCGCAAACCTCTGTTATTTTTATAGACTAACCAGCATGACTATAGAATGCAGACAACCAATTGTTAAAGGTATCCTCAGCACAAATCTTCAATTAAATTTGCTTTTAGCAATAGAAAAAAATCCATAGAAGGACTCAAAAGAAAATATAAAACTGATTCAAAGTAGTTATAGCAATAAAGCAGGAATACAAAACGAACAATCAATGCACAGAGAGATAAAGAAAAGTTATCAGTGCCCCTTAAAGGAATATATCAAAAACCTGCTTGAGATCTTGCCGGGGCATATTCGACATGCTAAAGAACTTTATTGCATCATTTCCGGTAATGCGGCCATCTCCATCTGTCAATCCAGATAAGAAGCAAATGGAAACGTATGAGGAAAGTAATCTGTATAAATTTACGGACGTACTCCTGATAGAATTTTATTGGCTTATGAGTCGCTGAGCCATATATCTTGAGTGAGTTCCCCCAAATTCTAATAAGGAATAAGTGCCAACTTTCTTATCAAGCACTTGGAAAAAATACCCCCTTTTTTTTTCACTTTCCAATTCCCCTACAGAAGCTTCAGCAGTTTATGCAGAGCAGGAACAAAAACAGTCTCTTCATGAATGATCAAGAAATGCATACACAACCAGAGGACTGGCATTCAGGGTCACCCCTCGCCGATGGAAAATTGAGAGGGAATCGTCGCTGGGAAATGAAGGTACAGGCAAAGAGTACCTGCATCGGCGAGATTGAACCATTCCTGGTAGATTTGCTGGTGCTCCTTGGAGCAGGAAGCGATCGGCCCCGGAGCGATCTCCATGGCGAAGCACGGAGCTGCTCCCGCCCAACGAGGTCAGATCCAAAGAAGAGAGAGATTCCGAGATTTCTCCGGCAAAGAATCGGAAGCGTATCTCGGAAAGGATCGTTCTTGGTTACTTTTCCGGTGGATCTCTCTCGCCTTGAGAAGAGAGTCCTTTGCACCGACGTAAAGGTAACGGCAACGGAACCGGGAGGGAAGAGGCTTTGGCTTACGGAGCGAAATTTCAGGACGGCGTCGTCTAGGCGTTTCCCAATTATTGATTTTCCTAATTCTTTTCTGTGCTGGAAAACAGTTACTGTTTTTCGCTGTCAGTTATGTTGACCCCCAACAAAAACTCAACCATTGGTTGAATTTCTTGAATTTTTTTTAAAATAAAAATATTTTATTTATGAAATAAAAGTTCTAAATAGAGAGTATTATGATAAAATCAAAGTGATAAAAATATATAAAAAAAATTTATGAGCGTCATTGTCATCTATTCACATTAACTTTTTCCGTTAATCTGACTAGACATATGTGATAAGTACACTTTTAAGATCGTCAGTCCTTCGATTTTTTTTCTTCAAATTAGATCGTGCACCGTTCTGTAGCTGCAACCCTGAAAACCGATGACTTGTGCACTATGTCGTTGTTCGGCATTACGCACGATGAGTTAATGGAATCGATTCCTGGCACGTCAATGGTTTGATGATTTCTGGTAGGGAGGAGAATTAGGTCTAATGAGGTTGACTGGCTGGCATTTCAGACATTGATGCCAAGACAGTGACTATCGTGGACAACAACAAATTGGGAATAATTAGCTGATCAGGAGGCCATAGTCAAGTCTGGTACAAAGGAATAAATGTAAATGGAATGAAAAGAGTTTTTTTTTTCCCTGAGTTTTATTGGAGAAAATGAGTATATCTCTGAGCTTTATTGAATAAAATACAAAAAATAAAGAAAATTAGTGATGGGAAGTCATATAATCAAAATTTTCTAAAATTTTTAAGAAACTTTTTCATCAAATTGAGAAGAAAAAGCCTGCACATAATGAACTGCATAAAATAACTCCTAATAGCATAATTGAGTAAAAAAAAATGAAACAAAGAGGATATACCAATATAGAATTAATGTCGTGGTACGAGATTTTAACTCACAACCAATAAATTATGTATTCGATCTTCACTGTGAGAATTACGTGACTCACATCTTTATTTCCTATTCTAATAAAATAAAATGTACAAGTATTCATTGTATTATATTCAATGGGGGGTCTGGGTCTGGGTCTAGGTACCTCCTCCTTAGGACACACTCTATAACCTGCAAATCACATGTGTCAGGTGAATTTGACGGGTTTGAGGGCTACAAACGCCCGTACACGAAGAAATGTCCTCCTTGAGATTCGAACCCGAGAGGTCTGGGTAGACCTCCCAACACCCAACCAGTTGGACTACTCCCCATAAGCCCTATTACCCCCTTTAAGTTACGAGCGTCCATCCTGGCCGAGAAAGAATAACTTGGCCAAGTATAATTGATTAATTAAATATCATATTTAATTAGATATGCTGTGCTCTTATTACAATAACACAAGATTTCAACTCACAATCTAGAAGTTCCAAATTCGATTTTCACTGTAAATCATTGTTTATCTTTATTTCCCATCCTTATACCGAACTCATGGATTTTTTTTTCACTGGAGAAAAATTAATAATAGTTACTATGCTCATGTGACTCCTTTTAGTAAGCAACACTTCGACTAGGATTAAATTATCCAGGGAGACTATAATGTGAAGCAAATCTTTGATTAGTCAAACTGCAATGTGTAAGTCCAATGCTGCCATGTGGCAAGTCTCTATTATCTTTGAAAGTCCAAAACTCCATGGAACCAAACTCCACCTTCTCGGAAAGTCCAACCCCATTTGCACATTCCATTATACTAATGAGATTGTGATTCCCGGTTCCTGACAAGCTGCCACTTCAGATCGCAAGTTCAGCTCATCACGACCGATTACGACGTCGGATTGGTTGACGAGTGCATGCGTCCGATTAGGAAGTTCTGGATGTTTCGGAAGACAAATGGGTGGCATTGCTATCCAGGAACTGTCCTAGAACTCGAGCACCATAAGACATTAGCCCGGAATCCTCAGGAAATCCACAAAGAAGCCTAAGCCGATGCTTGTTTCCTGACATTGAACCCGGAAGATCCTAAACAAGCAATGCGTAGCACCACGATGGCACCACCAGGTCGACTGAACTGTGATCTGCCATATAATACGTTCGTTGTCAAGCCTCATAATCGGGCAGATGCGGCGCACATGCGTGTTTTAAAATCACCGGAATCTTGATCCTGTTTAATTGTGAAACATCGGCAATATAAAATAATCCTCCTGCAGATTTACTAGTGCAACAACCGATTAGGATCGAAGGGAGCTTAGAAGAGGGCCTTGGCAGCAAACCTCCTCCGAGATTTTAGGGTATGAACAATAACGATTTTCCCAGAATAGCAAGCTGACCTCTGCTCAGCCTTTGCTCTGTATTAAAACTAAAATGAAGAGTACAAAACGGTGCGTTTAACTAAAGACCCAAGCGACAAGTGTAAAGCAAAAACGACAACCAACACCTTCCCAGACAACTGTGGCTGAGCCAGTCAGAGGAATTCAAAAACAACAACGAAAGCAGAGTAAATACACAAAAACAGAGGACCACAAAACTTGCGCGGTGCTGCATCATTTACATGTGCAGACAAGGACAATGAAGCACAGACTTCTTCATCGATGGCATAAAATAATGAATAAATTGAAAAAGAAAAGTGTGTGACTTACGAGGAATCTAGGGGAGCCTCTTGGCAATGTCCCTTTTAGTAGAATGAGACCCCCCAGCTTGCTTTCCTCTGACTTTTGCTATGTTTACATGCTCGGTGAATTGGGCTTTTCAGGATCAGTATGCATCATCTGCAGAAGATGGACAGGAAGCTGAAGTGTTCAGCGCTCAGTGCAACTCCGGCTCTCTGTTCGCTCGCCACAGCCCTCGTCTGTATTGGATTTTTCGCGTCGAACAATGCCCTGCTTGGATCCTGTGAGCACCGAATATCTGAATGTCCTGGATAAGAGTTTGTAAGAGTTCGAGTATGCTGATTTCAGTTTTTTTTATTTTTTTGGGCTGCATTTGAAGGGAGGAGCCTTGCAACTTGGAGGGGAAAGCTTCAAACTGAAAATGGAGATGGAAGAAGGGAATTGGAGGGAAAGGATCTAAAGTGCCAGCTCCAAAGATTAGTTCGAGGTAAGGATGCCAACGAGTTAAGCTGCTCGTGAGTCATTCCGACTCAACTTCTTATTAGTCTTTTAGAGCAAAGAGTTATAGGGACCTCAAACTCTAGAATCATACATTTGATTTGCAAGTTTGGAAGTTATATGGTAACGTATTCGAGTTCTTTTTTCATTTTTTTTTTCCGTGCGCCAAAATGCACCATGATGCAGGAAAAGACCTGAGCACTCTTGACACACTGGGCTTTTCGTGCCACAGTGACCTTCACTCTGAGATCTGCCTCTCCAGCAAGCCTGTCCTGGTCACCAATGGTGGCTTAAGTGTCCACATACTGTCGAACGGGACCCGATTCACAAGGGCAGTTCGACCATATGCTTTGAAAGATGACAGCACGGCCATGGAACGAGTTACCCCAGTAAAGATTCTTCACGGTGAGATCGAGCCGCTGGCTTGCGACTTCACCCACAGAGTCCCCACCTTAGTCTTCTCTTCAGGTGGTTTCACAGGGAATGTGTTCCATGAGTTCAATGAGATCATAATACCATTGTTCCTAATGAGTCGGAACTTGGGATCGAGGGTTCAGTTCATCGTCACCGACTACAAGTCCTGGTGGGTTGACAAGTATAAGGAAATCTTGTCCCACCTGTCGGATTACAGTGTTCTGAACTTGTCGAAATCCGAGAGTGTGCATTGCTTTCCTGGAGCTGTTATAGGGCTGAAGTACCATGGTAACTTGGCTGTAAATGAGAGTGAGATTCCCGGAGGACTCTCAATGCTTGAGTTCCGACGATTCCTGAGAGATGCCTATTCCATAAAGGCAGTAAATGTTAGGGATATGGCGAAGAAGCCGGCCCTGCTTCTTATTTCCCAGAATGAGACCCGAAGGATCCTGAATGAAGATCGTATGGTAGAGATGATGGAAAAAATGGGCTTCCAGGTTGTCATTGCCAGGCCGGACATGATGTCGAGCCTGAATGACCTTGCACGGACCGTTGGTTCTTGCAGCATCATGGTCGGGGTCCATGGAGCCGGCCTCACCCATGAGCTGTTCCTGCCCCATGGTGCAGTGGTAGTGCAGATCGTGCCACTGGGACTGGACTGGGCCTCGAGCACGTACTTTGGCGATCCGGCGCTTCCCATGGGACTCCAATACCTGGCATACAAGATAAAGCTGGAGGAGAGCACACTATCTGAGGTGTACGGTCTGGATCATCCGGTGATCACCGATATGCAGTCCGTGTTTGCTCAGGGATACTATGCTGCCAGGGCCGTGTATGTCGATGGGCAGAATGTGAACATCGACTTGGTTAGGTTTAGGAAGACACTTGCTGAAGCGTTGCATCTTATTGGACATTCGGGACCTTGAACATGGAATGAGACTGTAATAAGTACTAGCATAGATCAGATTCCAAACAAACATTTCATTGATTTCTTACTGATGTTGGGATTCGACAATCCTTCGTTTGATAAAATGTCGTCTCCCACTGTGAATAATAGACCATAATGGGTAGTCAGTCTGACTCGTTGCTGTTCGCTGCGAGCACAGGGCAAATGACAGAGCTTCCAATTCAATCAATTGCCAGTGGCATTTGATCGGGCGACAAGACTGGGAACAAAAAAGCTAATTGCGACTCCTCGTACTGCAGCTAGGTGGTACTTCTTGTGCATCAAAGAAGCCTCTTTGAATATTGGAGCGCAGGATAGGCAGATATGGCTAAATTGCTGGTACGGTTAAATCCGAATAAGAAGAGAAGAAGAAGAACTGAGGGAGAGAAAGAGCGTAAATCTTTGAGACGGAGGCAGAAGAATCGAGAAGGGGAGGGAGACTCAGATGATCATTTTTATTATCAATGCTCAAATCTTCTTATGCTCTGTTTACAGGCTTATAACATTGATAGTCAAGTATGGTCGGCTGAAAGATGTCATCTCACCGCTGGTGGAGCCTGCTTGGATACCGTGGCTGGCGACAAAAAAAAAATACTGCTGAAAACAATATTCAAAAGCAAATCGCTTGGAAAACTGAAGGGCATATTCATGGTTCCATGTAGTTGTGTTATCATGTTAGTCTAACATACACTCAGAGTTATTAAGGTATATTCGTCATTTCTGATTGATATGTTACCATACATACATACATATATATATATATATATATATATATTAGCCCATTAATGTTAGATCGAAAGCTTGCGCTATGCCGTGGGACAAGGTCGTGCATGCAATAATGGGATACTGTAAATGAATGCTTATATAATTCCTTTTTAATTGAGATGTTTTGAAAGTTACGTGCTACTTATATAAGATAAAATAAGTGCAGGGAAAAAGATCCAAAAAAGTTGCTTTTTAGTGGACAATTGTTATGTTGTTCTATAAGAGGTTGGCAGTGCACTTGAAGTGTTTTTTTTTTTTAAATAAAAAAAGTATTTAATATCATATGAATAATCGAAGTGGTATGACGATCCAAACTAGCCAGGTGACACAAATAAGAAAGTCGGAGAAGCATAATTTCACTAGAACTAAAAATAAGTTAGAATTAAACGAGGGATAGTTTCGGTATTTTAATAATTCAGTTTTAATGGGTCACTGCCTTTCAAAACGAGCATATGCGGTCAACATGTCCTCTAAGGTGCCTTCACGAATCATCGTTTATTACTCGATCGATTATCAAAAATATGATTTCAACGATATACATATCGATACAATTAAATATGCAACATAATTCTTTATTTATAAATCTTCTCAAATGAAGCAGTAATTACAAAACGTCACGTTCGCGGAGAGCGATTGCGGTATGTTCATCATTTCTCAATTAATTACCCAAAATATGATTTCGATATTGTGTGCACACGAATATATGTTGACCCGAATGAAATATGTAACACGATTTGCCATAAGAGTTAATAGTTTGAAAATGCACGAACTGGATTAAATAATTTTTAACATGATTTTTTTCGAGCGATCCATAAAATTTCGAAATAGTTGTTTTGCATCACAAATTAACATGACATTCATTTATCCTTCAAATTTAAAAATATTAAAGGTATTATTTGTATTTTTAAATCTAATAATTAACATAAATTATTAGATAGATATAATATTATATTTTATACTAATTTCGGATCATATTTGGCCCGGTTTTTGATCGGGGGTCTGAATTTCTGGACCCGTTTCCTCTGACCTTCAAAAACTGCTCTATCGATTTTCCAATTTTTCAGTCTTTGAGAGCGAGAGGGGCAGCTCCGGACTTCCTCCCATGGAGTTCCGGGCTCGAGACTACGAAGCAGAGTGTGAAGCTCACGCGCTTCCTCGCACAGAGGCAGACAATCATCCTCTTTCTCCTCCGATCTCGTCTGATCCCCAGGTCTCTTGAAGCTATTTGAGAAACTTTCTCGGATATTGGCACCGCTGCTTTTGGCTGACTTTGATTACCTGTCTGGCAGCTGATAAATTTTAGAAACGAAATTAATGCAAAATCAACACTGGAGCGAGTGATCTCCGTAGCTTATCTTCTATGGCGAAATTGTTTATGCTATGTTTGGGACTCAATTTCTAGCTCAGTAATTCTGTTTTATTGTGTTTTGGATCCAATTGCATTGGAACTACGATATTTAGCCCAACTGGATCAGTAGCTTCAGAATGATATTGTAACTTCAGATTTTCAATATGAAATCATGATCTTAATGAAGTCAGCACATGCTAGAAGAGATTGAAAAATTTATCACATGTGAAATCCAGCTGTGTGGAAAGAATGAAATTCTTTCATTAGATTGTGTTCCTTCTTCTAATTCTAAGCAGTTATGGTACTGGAGAGGGGATCGGAGCAAGATAAAGCCGGTGGCTGAATTCAGGAGATGTTGGTTTTGAGGATGCTATTAAATTATGCATGAACATTTGTTCAAAAATTTTGGGAACTAAGTCTGCTTGTCCATTGCTCTACGAAATCTAGTAGTTTTGTTGTGAAGATTTGAACTTTGAATGGAAATAGATCTTTAAATGTTTCTCCCAAGTGAAACTAAGGTTGTAATTCTAGATTGATATACTTTGAACACAAAGAGATGCATAAACATCTTCACGGATGAAGAGCTATGTAAGTTAAAGACTGCAAGAGAAAGAAAATTGCCTACTTGGTGCGCAGCTGTCGGTGATGTGACTTTTTTGTTCAGTATAAAAATAATATCAAATAGTTTATGTTAGGTTGCTAGGTGCCCATCTTTTCCTGTAAGGAAATCCTACTATAGCTGATCTAGCCTGTGAGAAGAGTGGCAGGTTTGGGAGGACGATTGAGTGAAGGAATAGCAATTCTAATATGGAAGCCTTGGGAATTTCATTTTCTAGAGAAAATTGAGCTGCCAACTAATAGGATTTTCTGGGTGATACATGTACGGTGATAAATAGTTGGTTTGTGATTTTTTCTTTAAAATTTTGTTTTCCATTTCATCACTTGGAGTCCTTTGTAATCCAGGTTGATATAGCAGAGGAAATAAAGGAAGATTTTTTTGACCCTTTGCGAGAGCCAAATGCAAATGTTGCTTCCCCTCTTGATAATGAAGAAGATATCAGTTATCCCTCTTCAGTGATGTCCACAGAAGTTACTCTGCAAGAACATGGAAAGACGGAATGGACCTCCTTCAAGAGATTCCTAATGCAAAGATTTCCTGTCTCCAAAATGGTGTCAATTTCAGCAGTACGTGCTCTGCTTCGTCTCTTGGTCAATGTAGATGGTTTCCCTGATTTTTTATGTTTCTTGAACTGTAATGGGAAGTCAAGGTGCAGTCGTTCATGTCTTGCAACATCTCGAAAATGAATTTTTCTTTTCAAAAACAGATATGATTACTATATCCTGAAGGACCCATAATAACTGCCTGAGATTTTTTTGTCCACATATATAACAGTGTTCAATATTTTCATGGTTTTGAGCAGTGTGCTTAGTGCTTGAGAGAAACTGATTCTCCAGTCTGCCTTTTCTCCAGTCATATTGACTGAATTAAACTCTTCGCATCATTATGATAGTTTCCTCTCTTTCTACTGAAGAAACTAAATTTTTTGTCTTTCTTATGGCAGTATGTTTTGTTAGTTTAGGAGTTACTTTATGAATACTGTGGCAGTTGAAGAAATCCTGTTTCTTTTTCTTACTCTTCCTGTTCTGTTTAAAAAAAAAATGACACACAAATTAACGATGGATGTTGTGTGATTGTGGTCCTGTACTTTTACAAGGGTGTGTCTATTTTCTTTCACTGAATTCTTGTCCTGCACTTTAGTCATTCTATGCGAGTTTTTTTAAATGGTTTAATTTTCCATTCCTTTGTTGCAGATGGCTGATGGAATATTGAGAAGTGGCAAAAGTAAGATCTGTGTTTCTACTCCCTATAACTCTCTCCATGAAGTTTGGTGTAGTTTCCTATGCTTGTATCACTTTCCAATTTTTTTTTTTTGGATAATTGCAATAATTTCATTAAGCAAAATAAATGTACAAGAAGCATAATTAGTTCTGTTTTGTTGCCAATATTGCTGCTACTGCCATATAAATTTTATTGTGTTCTTTTAGCTGTTTGATATAAGGAGTATCTCCTCATCATTGTCTTCATGACATTGCAGGATATGAGCAATTGTCTGCAACCACTCATCCTGAGGAATTGGATGATGGGCAAAAGTTTTCCGAAGAAGGTACCAAATTGATAGATCGTCAGGAGTATATCTCACGATTGAAGGAGTTCAAAGAGAAAATTGCTGAAGCATGGCGATCTGATGACCGTGTGACATCATTGAAAATTGTCATAAAGGTGAGATTAGTTGTTCTTTACAGATGATTATAGTTCACCATTTATGAAATAATTTAATAACTTTTTGGATAGGTGATGTTCATGGAATGACTTAAGTTTTGTCCTATGCTGGTTTGTGGACATAAGTATTCTCATTGAGTCATTCAAACTGCAGTATTTCTATTAAACGAATATAATTCTTAAGTAGCCTGAAGCAATTTGCATGCAAAATTTTATGACATCTTATTCTATGGGCCACTTCTGAGATTTAATTATTTTGATATGCAGGTTGCTAAGCTTCTAACGGATACCTCAGTTCGGCAGTTTTATCCTACTCTTTTTGTTCTTGCAACAGATATAATGGACATGCTTGGTGATATGGTATGGGAGCGAATCAAGCAAAAGGCTGAGTTTGCTGAAGATGGAGCTGTTCTCTGCTCATTACCTGGTCATAATTTTGATTTTCTGCTCCAACTCATCTCGAGCAATGTTAGCAGTAGTTAGGCCATTTTCATGAGATTTTTGTGGTACTTATTGCAGTGAATTTTCAAGCCGATGATGTTTGTCTTGATGCCAAAGAAACTTGCAATAACTGGTTCTGCAAAATTGGTTCTGTCAAGGAACTTCTTCCAAGGATGTATGGTATTTTTCTTTTTCTTATGAGTACTTAAATGTCTATTTTCTGTATGTAATGGGTTTACATGCCATGATTCATTTTTATTAGCGGAGCTTATGATTACCAGTCAAATACAGAAAAGAAGTACAGCAAACTTACCCACATAATCTCTAATAGTTTTTTGTTTATGATTTAACTAGAATAGTTCCAAAATCAAGTGGCTGATTTTAAATTGTCTTTAGTTAAAGGAGTTCTTGTTGACGTTAAATAAGGTGACGTCTATGCCATGTAAACTGACTATTTGTTCCCCACAACCATTATTTTAGGTTTTCTATCATCGTGAATGACATTTTCTTGCCAATATTAACCTAAGAGGTTCACCGTACCCACCTCCTCCATAAAAAGGAAAGAGAAGATGAACAAGAACTGGACATTTCAAAGCACCTTAACAGCCAGTTTATCTCAGTACCTATAGTTTAGCTTTTTGTTACTATCTTTGTAAGGACAATGTCATTACAGTATCTGCCTTTTTTCATTCTAATCCATATTTCCCCCACATTTCAGTTATTTAGAGTTGGCACTGTTGCCTTGTTGGCGATTTCTGATCAATCAACCTGATGATGGTATTCAACGGTTGGTTATGATGACACGGGGAATAGCAGATCCATTGGCATGTTCATATTGCTGCCTTTATATAGCCCATTGTGCACAGAAATTGCCCTCATTTGATTCAGGTATCACCATCTGTTCTCTTTTACGTCAGAGGGAAAGAGATAGTACAGCACGAGAAATTAGTGATGGAAATGCCTTCACGTGGGAAAAATGTTGAGTTAAATTCTGATAATTGTAAGTCTTAGTGCACTTCCAACAACTTTTATAGTTTGAATACCTCTACTAAACATAAATTGTCCTGGTTAAATTTTGATAATTGTAAGTCTTATTGCACTTCCAACAACTTTTATGAGTTTGACTACCTCTACTAAACATAAATTGTCCTTGTTCTTCCATTTTTACATTTTATATCGGGTTTTGATCCTTCTGTTTCCTCTGAGGTCTCAGATTTTTGTTTCAGTTCATTTTCTATTCTAAAGAGTAAATTTTTTTATGCTGACATTATTACAGGGTGTCTTATCAGATGTGCTAATGACACCAAACATCTTCTGATGCATTCTGTGTTACTCAGAGAAGGAACTCAGGCCAGTTCAAATGACTGCCGAAAATCCCTTGTCAGTCTGATGGAACCATCTATAGAATATATTATACACCACATTTTTAAGAAGGTGCCTCAGGTAACAGTTGAAGCTGAGAATCTCTTTCTGACTTAAAATAGCCAAATGATAATTTCATGCTAACTCTGGCATATTATACCTGTAAAAAATCATTATTGTCATTATCTATATGACCATCTACTGAAAATTTGTATGTTGAGCTCTTTTGGATGCATTGAGGCTATAGATGGAGGTTATTTTTGTTTATAATTTCAAGTTGCTTATTTGATGAATTTTTTTTTTCTTAAATCTTCAGCAGACACCTGGTCTTTGAGATTAAAGATTGTTTGGAGTAGGTCTTGCATTTAGTTTTGAGTGTAGAACACTAACAAGCTGGATCAATGCATGGACGAGCAGTCAATGCTGTATTTGGTTGTATTCTGGTTTCAACTCCTTTTTTTTCCTCTTTCTGTTGAGTGGTTGGGATTCAGAAGTTGTGCAGACCTCTCCAATCCCTTCTCTTGTTGAGTTGGCTAGCCAGCACAATCCACTCCATACCGGCTGAAGATTAATGTGCCTGGACTTTTTCCATTCATCTGACTGCTGCAGTCTTCCTTTTGGATGATGAACTATTTTTTTTCCTGCATACAACAGAATTGATAAATCTAAATGGAGATCTTGTCATCAGTTAATTTGTTTCTGATTATAACTGTATGATCGTCTTTGCTTTGATTTTTCAGGAGCTAGTGGAGAGTACACTTGCTGAGCTTGGACTTGGAAATAATGAGGCTCATGGAAGTATCGCATCTATCTCAATCATTGTTCATAATCTTATCAAGGAACTTCCAGCTGATATAGTCAGCTCTAAGGCAATTGACATCATCAGTCTGATTGAACGCTGCAACGATTATACCTTAGGTCAGGTATTGATAATATGCCATAAGATATGCATGACTCTGTGCAATTTGCGATTTTGATTGCAGTATCATTTAATTGCTTCATTTATAACTTTTGGTTGCAGTGGTTAAATTACAGGTTGCTTGGATTCAGGCTCTCTGAAAGTGAATGTTCATTGCACATCGTTCCTGTGATTGATCAAGTTATCAAGGTTCACATAAATGTTTTTATATTTCCATGATATGTTTGCCTTTATGGATTTTCTTGTTATGTTTTCTGTTTTATCTTCTCTCTTTTCAACTTCGGATAGTTTTCTTTTAATGGAATCTGGATCTGTCCAACAAGTGGTGCATGGAACTACTCACGTTTTTAGGTTTATCAACATCTGAGAAAAATTGTTGTCGTCTTTTGTTATTACTTATCATTTTATATTATTATTATTGTTATCATTTGTCATTATATTTTGGTTTCCACTTTCATTGGATGTGAGATTGGTGCTGATGTAACTATGTGAAGACAGAGAAAGTTGAACCCTATTTTCTTTGAGCTCCATTTGGATTGGGGACATGTTGTTCAACCTTGAAGCTTAGAACATATTCTTGAAATAGACAGTATATCCCCATTGTTTTGTTTTAAAAGAACACTATGTGCTCAACAAAGTGATGGCATAGGCTGGCTTACTAAGTGGTACTGATCAATAGTATTTTCTGTGTTTTTCTTCCCATAATAGAGAAGAAATTTCTGGCTTATTGTGTTTGTTTTCCATCATATACCCTTACTGTAATTCCTCATAGGCTGTTTGACTGGCTGTACATCTACATCTGTTTGGATGTCCCTTTTGATAATACATTCAAGACAATGTTATTCTGTACACTAGCTTTGGCTATTATGTTGAATATATGTGCTCATAATAAGATTAATTAATCTCATCTCTAATAGATATCAGGGTTATAGAAGCTAGAACTTTGCCTATCCTCATGGATAATGGTGGGATTAAGAACTTCCTATCACAAATTTGATTTTCTAATTTATTATGCTGTGATTTTTTCTACATAAATGACTGACTTTAATTTTTCAGTTGGTTTTTTCTTGAAAATTTTCTTTACCACTGCTCGGTATAGTTTTCTCTGCTAATGTCAGTCATATGCCAGAATGTGTCTGAGAAGGATATGCTTGATGAGTACCTGAACGTTGTGGATGCTTATATGGATCTTATTCTTCAAAATCATATGGTAATTCTCGGTATTTCTTATTTTATTTTTTTCCTGATTAGCAGTTAGTGAAAATAATCCAAACCTAAAAATATTAAAAGGGTGAATTAATTGTATCCTGTACATGTTGCTTGGCTGGTTTGCTCAATTCTCCTCACCAAAGCAAAAAATATCGTGCTTGATTTTGAACGCTTTTGATAAGATGAGTCTCATTTAAGCATGTTGTTGTATTGTTTGCAGTTTTTTCATGCTCACTTCTCTTTGCTTTTATTGCTTATTCCAGGATGATCATCTCATAAAGATTTTAGAGAATATTTCAAACTGGGCATACAAAAAGGGAATGATTGAAGATGAGCTTGTATGTTTGCAATCCATCATGGTGAAGCTTCTCTCTCATTTCAAGGACCTAGAAGATATAATTGCTCTGGTATGCTTCTCTCTGAACTTCTATTCGATTTACATGCTTGTCCATTTCACGTGTTGCAGGGTAAGCATAAAAATATAGCAGCAGTTTTTGGTTTTTTTTTTTTTTTCAGTTACTTTTTATATTGAGGCAAACAATTATGTTTGTAGGAGCACTTTTTTGAGATCTTGGATATGATGTATGGAAGGTCACGGATTGTTGTCAGTATGCAAATACTTGATAAGGCAACGAGGTACCTTAAGGTTTTTCTATCCATCATTCGGGCTCTTTATCATGGTTATCAGTGACTTTTATCTTGTGGCCGAAGAGTTTTGTCCAACTTCTGCATATTGTTTTCTCGCTGCTTAGGGGAGGATTAATATGTGATCCAACTATCATCCAGTTGCTTTTTCAAGTTTCTCGAGCTTTAAATGATTGTATAGATCAAGTAAATGTGAGAGATGATGATCTTCAGCAGCATGCCCGACTCATCTCTCGATTTGTCAATAAGGTAAAAAAATTAATGCAAGTAATATTATTTTTGATCATTAAATAAATGTTTGTATTACTAAACACCAAGTAGGTGCAAGAGTTTACAAAAAACGAGCCATTTACAAAGGCTGCCGAACATATCACTCAAAAACCAACATGTTCGCGGCAGCAAAATCCCCCTCCCTATACACCCTTGTGTGCCAAAAGTATAGTTCCTTTGCCCATCTAGCTACTGTTAGTCTATCCCGTGTCTCTATCCCTTGAAAGGCTCTCCTATTCCTTTCCCTCCAAGTACACCAAAATATAGAAAAGGGAATTAAAGTAACAAGGGCCCTCGTCTTCTGGAACATTCTTATCCCGTTCCAGGCATTGAGTTGCTCCTTTACTGTGCCTGCCTGTATCCAACTAATGCCCATCCTCGTGAACGCCGTCTCCCACAACCTTCGTTAATGCAAGTAATATTATGAGAACAAATATTGGTTACCCATAATATTTTTGATGGTTATAACTCTTTATGCATGACCAGGTGAACTATGGTGCTGGGATAGAACAGCATTTGACATTCTTAGTTGAATGCCGTCGAGCGTTTGGTAGCACAGACAAACTTATGGTGTGCTTTTACTTCTTATCTACTCATTTGAACTGAATCCTGATCCTAATTTGACTGGCTGGTCGCTATTCGAGATACTCTGAGAATTTATATTTGATAATGTAATTTTGAAATTCATTTTTAACAATTTGGTACATGCTCTTGTAAAAACTTGTATCATCTCATTCTGAATATCTCATAATTATTTTCATCAATCTAATTTTTGTGAGATTGTTTGGTATCTAATCTACTTGCAGGAAACCGTTGTTCATTCCAGCAATTCTTTGGCAATTAAGGCATTGAGAAATACAAAAAGGCATCTCAATTTTGTTAAATCTTGCATAGCATTCAGTGAAGTCACAATACCTTCCATTACAGCACCTGTGAGGAAGTTGAAGCTTTATCTTGAAACTGCAGAGGTGTCAAATTCGTTTTCCTTTTTGCACTTCTGTTGCAAATCAACCATTCCACATATGTATTGATGTTTTTTTTTTTGACATGCAAGGTCGCTTTGCTGAGTGGTTTGGTTTCGCATTCCTATGGACTAATTGATTCTGGGACTAGCTGCATGCAGTCTTCGGACTTGGAAGGTTAGTTTTCTTTCGATAGCATTTGTTGACACGCTATTTTGAAAGATCTTCACTTTAATAAAATAATAAATGCATAGATTGATAATATTTTTGTTGTTCCTATTAAAATGTCCTCTACATCTCTTGAATTGCATAATAAATAGTCACTTGGTCTTTGTCGGCTGTTAATGTCAAAGTGGAAAAAGAAAAATTGATAATAAGCAGCACACTGTATCAGAGTGTTCTACAAAATTCTTGTATATAAATTTAAATATGATTTGATATCCATTTTAATTTTTCGCACCCATTATGTGAAGTACGTGGAAAGGCTGAACGTAATTCCATCCATCAAGTTGAACTATTTCTAGAAAATTTATTACATTTATTTTGAATATTTTCTACTAACACGAACAGTTTCAGGTAAGCTTGCTGATGCTGATGAAATTTTGAACTCTCTCCAAAAATTGTGTGGCCTCCTAGTCATGCTTCCAGGTAATAAAAATATCATCGATTGGTATGTTATTTGATGCAATCCCTCCCTCTATCTTGTTAAAAATAATGTTTTTTATTAAAAAATTATAAATTCTCCCCTTACTATCTGAATCTCAGTTTGATATTATTATTTCAATTAAATTTGTGAGCCTGAATTATCCAAAAAACAAACTAGCAATCTTTTACTTGATTAACAAGATGATGATTCACAATATCCTGGATCTCGTGTGTCACTTCAACTCCATTATTTGGAAAATAGGACTTGATATTACATTATTTTCTCATTGAAGGTGATCCTGTACAAAGTGCTACATATACTCCTAAGAGCCTGCTTGCACTGCTGGATTCTCAATCGTGGTGAGTCTTTGTTTTTTTGTTTTTTTTTTTTCCTGATGAAGCCTCGATACATTATGTCCTCTGTTTTGTTTATTGTTTCCAACCCATCTTTTTAGGATGACACTGAGGATGAGATCAAGTATATATTGTGCAATGATTTCGCTGTCAGCGACACAGTCACAAAAGAATCTACCCTATCATGCGAGTAATTCAGGGGTACACAAGTTTATCCCTTTTCTTCTTGGACTTGGATTTTAGGAGTTGCCTGTAGGTCATCTATGAACCACAATAATATTGAGTAATCTGCTTTACAAATTATTTAATCATCAACCAAGCTACACGGCACTTGAAAGAACTTTGAAGTGTTGATAGTTGTCGTCTTACGTTGCTCCTCGGGTAACAGCTTCCAATTTGTTTACCAGATACCCGGTAATGATATGCTGTTTTATGGTGACTCAACCTATTTGGAGGAGTTTGTCTCGTTCTCGGAGGAGTTGGTTAAGAAGCTCGTTGATGCGATTAAGCAAGAGCCTTCTCATGTAAGTTGTGGTTTCATTTGTCAGTAATGCTAGAGGGAGTGATGCTCTCGTACTGAAAGTTTTGCTCCTAAAAATAAGGTGGCTCGTGGATGCATGGCACTTGAAGCTTGTAACTGTATTGCTTTATCCTTCAAAGTAAGTTTGCTCGCAATTACGCTATTAAATCCTGCACTATACTTTTTAATTCAGAGTAACCAATCCATGTTGTTGTGAGCTCTGGGTCATCTTGGCGGTTTTAAGAAAACCTGTATAAAAGCTTTCTGACACTCGCGTGTCTTGTTCCATTTTTTGGCAGATGAGCTCTGAGATATCTGCACTTTGCTCGGAACTTCTGGAGATAGCCAAGAAGGGTTTAGGTGCTAAAGACAGATATCTGATGGCCTCCCTGGACCTTGTAGATTCGTGCTCGGATGAAAAATCCATGGATCACAGAAGTCACTGCCTGGTCGTCGAATCCTGAAAGGTCGATGTTCTTTCTGACATAGTTTATGCTGCTAGACATGCTTATAGGGATAACTATCTCGTAGGGATCATTATCTGGTTCTTTTAGGTGGCTTCGTAGATCCCCTTTTCTTGGTTTCGTTGGTAACCATTCGAAATGATGTTCATCCCATGTTCGGGAACTGCTTGCACTGCATCTCCCCACATATAAAGTTATGCCAACTCCAGATTTACTGCTCGTAAGACTTGGACTTTTTACCCTAGATGCATATCATCTTCCCAAAGTTGCATATATCATCTCCGATTTACATTTTTGTAAGGTAAGGTGTATTATAGAGTCTGACCGGATACGCCATAATTGCCTTGGCTTGTCATGGATCGGCTTGATCGCAGTGATCAAACGTCCAGTGAAGTTGGGGGTGCCGACAATTGAATTAGATTCGACGGGGCTGGAACAGTGCAACCGGTGCCAAGAGTGAATGTTGCTTACGAAATACGAAGGATGAAGAGTTCTGATATGATGCTACATGCTGAACTCAGTCCGAGGGCAAGCACGCACGTACATACGTCGATCTACTTGCTACATATTTCTAATAAAGTTGAAATCTTAAATGGACATTACAATTCTGACAAATTTAGACTCGGGATAGGTTGGTCCATTAAGGATTAGATGTCTTGCCCTCTCTGTTTTTTGGTCATGGGTGTCTTGCCCTCTGGGAGCTGCTGCTGTGTCGTCATCTCCCGAAGCTGCTGTTTTCTCCTGTGTTCCAGTAACTCTCTCATATTGTAATGAAGCCTGTCTATCAACACGTAAAGGAACAGGCAGAACCCTGCACCAAATCAACGCCAATCATGTACCGGGCACATAGCAAAATTAAACTTATCGAACTCCTCGGAAATTATTAATTTGGTGCGATCAGATAGGGCATGAATTTTTGCTGCGTGTCGGCCGGAATTTCGAGAATGCGCAGAGAACGATCGGGGGAGGGGATTACCCATCAGGGATGCTTCCAGCAGGCGATTTGCCATGAGGACTTCGTCGGTCGGGTTCATCCTCCCGCTCTCGCCCGTACGCTGTTGGAAGTTTGCCAAGACTAACAGGGCCGAGGCGAAGACCACGGTGAAGGTTGCCGCCACCGTCCCTGCCACGAGCTGTCCATGCCCGTGTTTCATCCGGCCCAGGCCCAGCATCAGCAAGCTCCTGATCGGCGTCTCGAACAGGAGGGTAAGAGCAACAAACATTTCCAGGAATGCGAGGGTGAACAAGAGCTGGATCATGTCGTATTATGCCCCGAGAGGATCGATCAAGCACTGACCAGCATAAATTACTCAATAAATATTTCTTAAAAATTTCTTAAAAACTATGGTTTTGATTTCGATTTTCTTCTCCCATTTGTTGTACAAAATGGGGTGAAAGGAATATGTTCTTTTCATGGTTCTGGAAGCAGAGAATGACTTGGCTATAGAGGAAACAGATCATACAATGCACATTAAACATGGGAGGGAGGGCTGACGCTATGTAATACTACGGGTCCGTCACTCAAAAGTACTAGATGTTGGTATTCTTGGAGTTATTGAGCTTTACATATATACTCAAGATCTCCTCCTTGCAAAACCGACGTGGGATTGGGGCGTCACAAACTTCCCCTTAAAGGCCCAGTGTTCTCGCTAGACTCTCGGGTCAGGTTCGTATTAACGACCTGCCACTTGAACCGGGGTCCAGACTAATCTTCACGATTTCGGCTCATGATTAGCATAACATACCACCCGCAATCCCTCATAATTGTGGGCCAGAGTCGGCCATGATACCATATGTAATATCACGGACCCGTCACCCAGAAGTGCTAACTGTTGGTGCTCTTAGGGTCATTGGACTTTACAGATATACCCAAGATCTCATCCTTGTACAACTAATGTGGGATTGGAGAGTCACAAGTTTCTTTTTAAAATTTTAAATTTAAGCCATGTAAGTGAATAATCATAATTTGAGTATTCCATGCTGTGACAACTTGGATAAGGTAAATCTCTATATCCAAAATTCAATGTACACCGAAAGATATAGTAATTAGGAAGGATTGATTAAATTAATTAGGCAAATTTCTCTCTTAAATATAATTTTAAATTAGAATTTTATAAATAGAAAAATATGTAACTGAAAAAGATTTATCATTTAAATTTTAATAAGCTGGCTGCCCGATCCTTTAATATGATTTACTAGTTTAGAGATCCGCGCTACGCTGCGGATTAAGGTAATAAACATAACTGTATCTGTTATAAGAAGTGATAAATTATTTAAAGTATAGAAATGTTAAAATATGATCGTATTTAACTAATAATCAAATCTCCTTTTCACAAAAAAAATGTTATTTATTTAAAAAGAAATATGTTATTATTCATATGTCTATAAAGTAAATATTTTATAAATTTTTATTTACCAGTATAGAAATAATATACATTAAACTTTAGGAAATAAATATAACATTTATCTCTTTCTCATAAGCAATATATTAATTGCCCATTATATTCAAGTCTAATCATTTATTTTGTGTACAGGTAACACAGGGAAGAGAATTGGAAATACTAAATCCCTTTGTTAATAAATAATTCATTTAATTTTCCTTAAATGTAGTATTCGATTCGCATAAATGAATGAAGTTTATTCTCTTGATATACCAAGAAAATTATGCCTTAATAAAAATAAAATGCATAAATTTTATTCTTATACTAAAAATAAAAATTTTTAATAATAGATTATGTATTAATATCTTTTATATATTTTTAGATAAATATTGACATATATTTATCGATGATATTTATTTTTTAATAATATATTCTATTATTTATTAATATTATTAAATTCATGCATTATATATAAACTAACGTAATTATAAAAAATGTATAGTGTAAAAATTATGACACAATTCTTTTATAAATATTTTTATGGTATATTAATAATAAGTTTACTAAACTCTAATTTTTATAAATATTTAAAATTTTAAACAAATAATAATACTGATTTAAATTTTATATTCAGTCAAACAAAAACTAAAATTTGTTATTCCATTTCAACTCCCAGTTACAAATCAAACCACTCATGAATATATTATTGTTTTATCTTGAAATTGCTCAAAATAAAAAAAGATAAAAATTTTGATTTTGTAAACGGCTCCTAAATATGTTATTATTTTATCTTAAAACGACTCAAGATAATAAATTTATTATAAACATATTATTATTTTATCTTAAAACTAATCAAGACAAAAAAAAAACACAAAAACTACTCAGGACAAAAAAAGGGAGGAAGGTTGTTCATGATGAGGTTTGAACCCGCATGTTCCGCGTGAAAGAAGTACAGCCCAACCACTGAGCTAGAATGGAACATTGGCTCAATGCCTGCTGAAAACATATCTATAGCAAAAAATAATTGGGACACGTGTCTACAGGAGGGCTTCGTAACTCTGCTTTAGTATATAAAGAATAGATTTTGGCATGAGCAACATGGAAGTGGTGTAACTACAAACTTTTTGAAAGAACTTGGGGCTGTGATGGGTTTCCACAAAAGTTGGGGTTCTTTACGCAATTTTTCACTGATGAGAGCAAAAAATCTTCGCGTTATCCCTCCCACCGTTTCTCAAGCTGTGAATTCGAAGCTGCTGAGCTGAGCCGGCGACGCGAAGCGAAGAGCAGATAAGCTTCGACGATGGAGTGTGTCGTTTGCTGTCAGTCGCCGTGTCCGTCCATTCTCTCGCCTCGTCAGCCACGAAGCAGTCGCCGATCGTTCTGCCCCGTCCAGAAGCTCCGGCGTGGTCTCAATCTCTCTCCTGATGTCATTCACAGCTCCGCCCTTTTCGCGCCGGCTCCATCGCTGCCGGTTCGTGGAACCACCAATGCGGTCGGAGATTTCTGCACCATTGCCGCTGCTTCTCCGGCAAAATCCGGGGATATATCGGTTTTTCTTCAAACGAGGTAGGTCGTTTTTAATTAGTTTTAAACGGGCTTCCCCTGAAGCCACCAACCGCGGCCAAGGATGGCATTCCAAGAATGTCGGAGGCGGCTGGAAGCAGTAGCAGAGATGATAAAATCACAGAAGTTTCGCTGTAAAGCTTGATCTTTGGTGCAAACATGACATCCCCAGACCAATTGATCAAGGAAAAGAAGCTTTTGATCCTTTCCTGCTGTTCTGTTGTTACGTTTTGGTTCGACATAGACCATTGTCGGATTCTGATCAGGGCAATCTTTGCAGTGCGGTGCTTCTGGGAGCATACTGGGTAGCCAACTTCTTGGTGCCGGACCTAATATCCAAGTACTTTGGATTCGATAAGGTCGGCAAGGAGGATGATCAGAACGAGCCCGTCGAAGATGATTCGATAAAAGAAGAGAGACCGAGGTCGCAGACTAAGGGACGGGGCTTCAACAGTACAAAGAGTTAATCAATCGGTGCCGTTGATATCTCAGATCTTTAAGCAAAGATGATCTATGTCACGAGCAGAGATCGTCAACATTTCATTTTTCGTTAGTAATTTCTTGCGACACATGAGAAAGGGATCACTGATGAACTCTACTGCACACTGCTAACAGAAACCAGATCTGTTGGTTACATATTACTAGAAGCGACTGATCCATTTACTTAGAATCAAGTGAAATCTGTACCTTATCCACCAAGTGCCGATCAATTATGGCGGCGGATTCATTGCGAGTAGATCCGCGAGTCTCATGGATTTCCTCGAGAATAAGGACGACTTGCCTCTGAACCAGCAGGTTGAGGAGGAGGAAGTGACCCCCACAGTAAAGGGAGTCCGAGTGCCGATCCATGAGAATGCTGAGCCTAAGCTCTGGGGGCAAGGGGAGGTCATGGAGAAGCCTGGAACTGAAGGACATTAACCATCACCAGAGCGAAATGACAGTAAAACTTGAATGGATGGTAAATGTAAATCCAGTAATTTCTTACATCATGATCCTAGCAAAGGTAATAATGAGGAGACAGTTCAGTGATCTCTGCAACTATCCTGCACCAACGATGAGCCATTCCCTTCAGGTTGCTGGAATTGCCATTTGCTTCCGATGGTTCAGATACAAAACTTTCAGGAGCAGCGGCATGAACGTCCTCTGAACCATCACAGCATTATTCCTGCTGACAAAACTCCGAGCTGCAGTGATCTTATCGACATTGCAATAGAAGTGAGAGAGAAAATCGATATAGATAAAACTACAGGATCCTCCAAGATGAAAGCTTTCTCTTATGGTGATTTACTTAGTGCCTCTCATGCAAGAGCAATTGAATCCTTTCATGCTTTCCGCAAATCCCACAAATGAGAGGAATTTGTAGATGATGCCAGAAGATCTTCAATCGAACTAAACTTCTGCAATGGTCGCTCGTGTTTCACGAAACAAAGAGTTGAGATAGGCAAATACAACAAACTTACAGAGCAAAGATGAGAACGATTATATGTACCATCTGTAACAAGAAGCTTGAAGGGTGGACACGAGACGAATGTAAGCACTCCCTCGGTTAGGGGGAAATTAAATCCAAAATCATAACTTGCTAGTCCATAAAGAGATTCTCCTTCCAAAGATATGCATCGGCACAAGTTTGTAGTCCATCGGAGTATCTGAGGAAAAACCATCTATTGACAACCTGCTCATCATTCTTGCTTTATACAATGGCAATTGTGGGTAGCGGTCGAGGTAGTCCTGAAAGGACTCGAAAACCTCACAAGAGCATAAGCATTACTTTTACCATATGAAACTGAACATAAAAGCAACCGAGAAAACCTCGGAAAAGCACCCATTGAAGGCACCGACAAGACAGATGGGGTGGGATCCTTTCTATTGCCTAAAAATTTAGCTTTATGGGCGCCTCCCTCTTGAACTGAACAGATACCAGCCAGCCTCCACCTATTCAATACTAGAAGAGAGTCAGAGTCGACGGACATTGGACTGGCGCAACGCGCAATCCCTGTGCAGAAGCAGCCGGCGGGATTGCGTTACAGAATCCAGTGGGGAAACATTTGACGTTATGCTCCCATATTTTCGGCGAAATCTAGCAGTCGTGATCAGCATTTAGGAACGCCGCCGCGCATTAGTAGTAGAAAACGTCAAGTAAAGAGACTGCCGGTGAACTGCATTTAGAGAGAAAAAATAAGGAGCAACAGAGAATAGCAACAGCGGGGATAGCTCAGTTGGGAGAGCGTCAGACTGAAGATCTGAAGGTCGCGTGTTCGATCCACGCTCACCGCATCTTCCTTTTCATTTTTAAAACGTTTTCTTTAGTATTTGTGGCTTGAAAGAACACACGACCCTGAGACGAGATACCGTTTTCACAATCGACCTCATAAATTCCATCCAGCTTTCTCGATTCGACTTTCGTGGCGTAACTCAGCGAAGAGATCTGCAACCATACATGCCATATGAAAATAAAATCTGCAGCAACCACGCGAATACCACGCAGTCGCAGAGCATCCCTTGTCGAGCATCTTTCGACCGGATCCGAGCAAGAGATTTCAGCCCGATCGATGAACGGTGAACCGATCGGAAAGTATAACACGAGAATGGCGACCTCATGAACAGAAGCTCAGAGCTTTTCCCGCGGGATTCGAGAGGCGGGTGAGAGCCTGCTTCTTCTTCTTCTTATTCTTCTTCCTCCTCCTCTTCTGTCCGCCATGGCCGTGGAAGCTCTTTGAATCGCCGAGGACGCAGGCGTCGCCGTCACAGACGTACTCCCTCCGGTTCTCGTGGCTCGTGTCCGAGAAGCAGCCGAAGATGTTCCACAGCCAGGCCATTCGTTGAGGAGGGAGACCGAACTGCGAAATCACTTCTCAAGTGGCGGCCCCTCCCAGCACCTTATAACAGGTTATCAGTTCACATAGACAATGGAGATCGTAATTGTTCCGCGGGTATATATAATAGTCTATTAAAATTAATTTAAATTGAATATGCGAAGCCGTCTGAGTGCATTTTTTTATTTAAATTATTTTTATATGGACACTTATATATTGACAAGAGAGTGATTCGCAGTGAGTACAAAATTTTTAATCATTATTATATTATCAAAATTTAAGGTAATTAAAGAAATAAAATTTAAGATTAGAGTAAATAAAAAATAAGTAGTTCAAATAATATAAAAATAAAATAGGATTGGAGAATAAAAAAAAGCTTATTAAATAAAGCAGATTTTTTATGAAAGTTACGAACATGACAGCGAGTTAGAGAATTTTAAAAGAGCTAGAGGAGATCGTATAATTGAGAAAATCATGTGAAAATGTTCAAAAATCGTGAAAATAATTAATATTAGATGAGGAATTAATAAAATGAATAAAAATGCTGAAATTATAAGAATGATGAAAATTAAATTTGATTGTGAGCATTTTCAATTTTTTTTTGAGATGAAAACTATTTCAAATTTACTTAAAGTGATAGAGATAATTCATCAATAATAATCACTTAATATTTGATTCCCAAGCCTTCTCAATTAATTTTCACAAAAAATTATTTACGCTTTTTTTGCCCTTTTTCTTCTGACTCTGACCCTTTTTTCCACCTTAATTTTTGCCGGGCACGCTTCTCTGTTGACAGCCATTCATTTCTGCAGCACTTGGACTTCGGCGCCGTTCTCTTTGATTTTCTGGAGTCACGTGTGCGCAAGGGAAAATTAAAAAGAAAAAATCTAGTCAATTTTTGCATTAATTTCACGTGCTTGTCTGGATACACGTGCGGGTATGTGTCGCCGACATCCATCGACTGTTGCACGAGCATACATGTAGTCGCCCGACAAACATCGGGTCGGGTTCGGATGCCACGCATGTACTTCAACTTTTAGATGGTTCCACTTTTATCGGAACAAGATTTGTTATTCCGATAGTTGGTCCGATTAAATGATATAATTAAGTTTAATTATGGACATTAATGATATCTCGTAAAGCGTGAGTATTAATGTGCAGATATTGAGATGTAATTTTCTGATTTTATAATGGACTTAATTAAAAATTAATAAAACTAAGGGCACTGATTTACAATAAAGAGGTTATAGTCCATGAATCACAATATACAAATCTAACTTACGTGATATCCCATTAGTTAGTCAAGTTGGAGAGAATCCTGCAATCTCTCATGAGGCTGGTGTAAACTTAGAAGATCAAATACAGATCTGATCACATGATAGCCGTTATAAATTCATATATGTTTCCGTTAAATATTCATGCACAATCTCTTAGCAATCTCAGCACGTATAATCTTGAGATTTAATTCAATTTTTAAACCCTTTACGTAGGACCTCGACTATGTTTTTCTCTCTTTTTTTCCCTTTTTATTTGATTTATTGGACAAATCATTCATTACTTGTCGAGAGCACCGGTCGTAGTTAACAAAGTTGTACGGTAGGCATGTTTGCATGCTCGAGAGTGAGCGATGACAAATCCAAAGACCGAGGAAACGGATGCCGGTCCATCTGGCACTTCCAGCGATATAAATAATTGAAAATAAGAATAATAAAAAAATAAGGATTTATAATTAGATCGATAAAACTATTTTTTAAAAAATAAGACTGTCGAGCTCTCGCTGGAAGCTGAGCTGGCCGTCGCATCAGCCCAAGCTGTGGACCCCGCAAAGCTCTCCCGGCAGGCCTCCAGCCTGTCACCCCGCTGGGCCCCACCCAATTCCTCCTGTCTCCGATTCATCGTCGCCAGGCCAGCGTCCGTCCGCTCCCGGACAAAATCCTCACTCTCCGGTCCCCATTCTTTCTCACACACTTCAATTCCGTCCCTCCCCGCCTTGTCCGAAAGTTTCCAGATCAATACACCCTCCCTTCCACCTTCATATTTATGCAGAGCCGTTCCTCTCTAAAACCCAACAATTTCCATTTCTGATCCTCTCCCTTTCCAAGCAACCCGACTCCGACCGAGTCGAACATCCTTCTCCCGATTGTTCCCACGGGGTGTCAAAAATGCACAGGCACGTTAGGAAAAAACTGTTCTAATACATCATTTCCCATCTGAATCCTGACATCGATAGATCCCTTGCGCATTTGCACGCACAGATGCACCGCCACATCAGGAAAAAACTTACATAGCCTTGCGTGTATGTGCCCGCCGACCACCACCGCCACCACCACCGCAACCATTCCCAAGCTCGCTGTCTCCCAAGATGCACCGTCACGTCCGGAAGAAACTCTTCTGATCCTCCTCGTGCCTGTACAGCCAGTTCGCTATTCGTTCCTCCCCAATCCCTGTGCAGACGGCCTAGGAATATGCACGAGCGCGTGGGTGGAAGCCTCGGTTGATCGCTTGTATGTCCAAGCACGGAGATTGATAACCGGCGTCGTTTTCCAATTGGTATTGTGCGGTTTGCTGCAAGATGCACAGGCACATCAGGAAAAAGCTTTTCTAGGCTGCTCGGGATCACACTCTGCGGTTCGGACACCGAACCAATCTTTGATCAGCCATTGAATCTTGTTGGGTCTGAGAGAGGGAAGAGGGGCAAGCCGGTGTCCTGTTCTTGGGTGTTTTGTGTACTGAGTTGGGACTTAATTAAGGGAGTTGTTGGTGGAGATTTAAGGGAGTTTTTGGGAGACCTTTTTCCACGGAGATCATCATGGTGGCTCACAGTGGAGGTTCCCACGCCGGCGACATGCCGGAGCCAGGAATGCCCAACGGGTCCTCCTCGTCCTCCTCGACCTCCGGAGGAAGTGGCGGCGTGCCGAGGCAGGTTCTGAAGAAGGGGCCGTGGACGGCGGCTGAGGATGCTATCCTGATGGAGTACGTGAAGAAGAACGGAGAGGGCAACTGGAATGCGGTGCAGAAGAACACCAGCCTGTCCCGGTGCGGGAAGAGCTGTCGGCTCCGGTGGACCAACCACCTCCGTCCGAACCTCAAGAAGGGGTCCTTCACCCCGGAGGAGGAGCGCCTCATCCTCCAGCTCCACGCCCAGCTCGGCAACAAATGGGCCCGCATGGCCGCCCAGGTATCTCATCATTGTTAATAAAATTCCAGGTCATTCTAAAAATTTAATCTCGTTAAATAATGATATCATTAACGATATCATTGAGGATGGATTCTTAGCATAATAGTACAAGACTCGGGCTTATAACTTAGAAATTCTGAGTTTGATCTCACCATGCAGCTTCCTGGACGAACTGACAACGAGATCAAGAACTACTGGAACACCAGGATCAAGCGCCGGATCCGCCAGGGCCTCCCACCGCACCCGAACGACATTGCTCCTCAACAACAGGCTTCCACTCCGGTGCAGCAGCCGCCAGAGCCTCAGCTGATCCGTGCAGCTGCAGCTACCCTCCGTGGCCGACCACTGCTCCAGATCCCGACCCGAAACATATTCCAAGTCCTGGCTCAGTCCCCATCCCCGAGCCCGACACCAAGCCCCGTCCCTCTCTCCCCACAATCCTACAACCACCTCAAGGCCACCTTCACCCACTCCCTGTCCCTCTTCGACCCGACCTCCCCGCTCTCTCCCTCCGTCAGCAGCCTTCCGAGCCCACACTCGCCAACCATCCTGTCCCCGACCACCCTCGTCCCCACCCGCTACGATGACCCCAATGCCTCCTTCCCGGGATTCTCGACCTCCCTCTCACATTGCCGGCATCAGGCTCTTTCCATTTCAGTCCATTGAATATCAACCTCAACTCCCCGCAAGGCCTGCAGAAGCCCCTGCCGCCACTGTGTTCAGTTTACACTCCATTGAATCCGGTGGAGCTCCCTTCAAACCAATCGTTCGTGTCCCAGGTGGAAAAGCCCGTGTCCGAGCCTCAGCTCAAGCCTGAGCACGAGACTAAGTCCAAACCTAGCATGCCACGAACCGACAGCGTTGCGCTGCTGGAAGACCTGCTGGAGCTGACCGAGGTGCTGGCCTCAGATGAGAGCTCACAGACACCGAGCAACCTGCTGAACCTGCAAGACGAGTTCTCGTTGAAATCGGGCTATGCCTGGGACGCCGATATTGGCTCCAACAATTCCTACGCAGGTTTGTGGAAAACTCGTTCTTGTTATATGTATTCGTCTTACAGGAAAACTCTACAAAATATTAACGGTATGCCTTTACATCGAGATTATAACCCTTTGAACTGAAGTTATAAATATTTTAAGATTTCGGGTCCCTGCCTTCACGGTTTTGGATCTTTGAATGCACAATTACTCGACTTAGTATCAAACAACAGGTTTGGTGTGCACCACCTAGTACATTTCTTGTTCAGATCTCTTTCCGTCTGTCATTGCAATTCACATTCAAGTTTGATCGATCATCGGCACGGCTTTCGCTGAAAACACGAATTAGAAAAGAAGGTACTAAAAACAATCTTCTAATACAGGAACAGGAAACGGGATCCAGAAGGAAGTGGAAGAGGAGAACGAGTCCATGGACGAGGAACTCCAAAGGCTGCTTCAAACGATCGCTGCGCCTGCTAGCATCCCTGAGGAATTCAACCTCGGAGACAGCCTGAGCATGCCGCCACTCGACTTCAGCCCAGGTGCGGTGGCCGCCACCGAAGACAGCCTCGGGCTCGATATGCAGCAAATCGCCTTGCTTTTCCAGGTGGAGCCTGCTGCCACGACCGATGCCAGCAGCCAGGCCGGCTCCTGTCCATGGAACAACCTGCCGAGGATGTGCTAGGAAGGACCGTGCAAGCGGTTCGGGTCTGATGCGGGTTCTATATCCCTCGGTTAAATAAAGATTTTTCACTGATAATTCAAACGATTATTGATTAGATGTGATATTCTCCCGCCATATTTTGCCTATTAAACACGACTGTTTTATACTAAATACATATGAAGAACTGCCTAAGTGACATGTATGCCTGTACTGAATCCTTGCTCTTGTACGATGGATCTTGAGAAGCTGCTATAAAGATCTATTCTGTCATTTCCACTTGTGCTTTTCCTCTTATGTTTCTGGAGATATATATCAGTTCTAAATCGATACATGCACAGGCTGGAGACATCGATGATTAATCAATTCTTCAGGACAATTCTATCCTTCGAGGCATCCTTGACATCGATCAAGAGCTCGAGACTTGATTTTACCTGTCAAAATGGACTATTCTCTTCGAAATCGGCTTTTTTTTATTGAATGTTCTGAAAACTTTTCTGCTAAACAAAGAGCAGAATTTAAGAAAACTGACACTTGCATTCTTGATCGAACAAAACAGACCAACGGTGGCACTCGGGTCGATAACTTTACTTCCAAATCACGAGCTTGTCCACAGCTTCGAGGAAGAAGTAAAGATTTCGTGTTTGCAGGGATGGTAAGTACATACCGCTGAAAATCGGATTGTGTGTTCTTTAGATTCGCCCGGTTTTGCTTGTTAGAAGGCAACTCGAACAACCTCAGAACCTGTTCTTCTTCGTGTTGATCGATTACCAGTTCAGGAATTGCACGATAATACTGCAAAGTAATCTCACTTAAGGAACGGTGCCTTAGTCAACATATTACTATCTGCAGTAAGAGAGCATTTTAATTCTTTCAGTATGGAGATCTATTGAATAATCTAAATTTGGCCTGTGGAAGTGGCATTTCCGTATGAGCCAGAGATTTCCGTACTCGGCAAGATAAGAGAAATCGGGAGAGCACCAGATCTCGTGCGAATCGATTCACAAATTCCGCGTTGCATGTCCATGCAGACTCGATGCAGGATGAGTTGTCACATTCTCCCTGTTCCATGCCATTTATTCCTCTCATCCTCCTTGTTTCATGCCACGTTTTCCTCACCTACCTTAGTATGATAAATTGCTCCATGTAAGTCTACTTCCCTTCAGCTGCCTCTCCATGCCAGAGAACCGAACATGGAAGAAACCGGACATGATTGTATGCATACCAACATCCACGTATATGCACAGCCCTGGCAATTGCTTCCCCGAGCCAGATGGTCAGGAATGCATCCCATTAAAAATTGGCTAGGTACTAGGTAGGGAACAGATTTCCATTTTTCTTCTGTTGGCCGTAAACATCTGCAGAATCATGGTAAACTCACAGAAATAAAGAGCACTGCAGAACTATGGTCAACTCTCAAAAGCAGAAGAAGAGGAAGGAAACACAACGGAGTCAGGACCTACAGCTCAATATAACCCAGTAAACATCTCCAGGACTTTTCCAGTTCTTGACCACCCTGTTGACTTAAGCTCAAATTACGTCTTAGTAATTCCTTTCAGTTTATACTTTAGAAGAACTAATAGCACATAATAGATCAGAAATGAGTGTGAGGGGCGTCAGAGCTAAAGAAAAATGCATTATTTCACTGATATAATGGCTGAAAATGCCAACCTAAACACTTCTTGCATTCCATTTTCACTTGCCTCAAAGAACTAGATAAACACAAAACCGAAAGAGTAACAAAATGGCTCTCCCGAGCAAGGAAAGAATGGCTTTAGCTATAAGTACTAGCTACTACAGCATTTTCTCATGAAGCCACGAGACAGCCATCAAGGTTCCTCCTCTCCCCCAGCACGAGCATGTGCATGTATACACGGAGAGTATCTGACAGTCGTGCCGCCAAATAAAAGGCACTAATCTTATGGCGAGGCTAATGTTCCAAACAAAAAAAGGATAAAATATAAACTTTGCTTTCTCTATCACATTTTATTGTTCATTCGACCTTGAGACAATTGCATGACACATTTTTGTGCTATATACTTACCTTAATCTCCATAAGAGAAGAATCATGACATTCCAGCATCCTTGCCTTATTTTTGGTTTTCAAGTGAGAAAGCGGAACTCCACAGAACGCTCTCACCTTCTCCACACCTCCGATGAACCTCCTTCATCCTCTCGACAGAATTGCATATTCCACTGCATCTCCAATCGAATGAAGCTACACACACATTCCCCGCTTGTGCCTTCCACTCGCAATCTACAGTAGCATCTCATAATTTATTTTTTCTTTCGAATCAGAATTTTTTAAGGATTTAAGGAGAATCAAAAGATGATGCCTACATCGTCCAGGTGAACAGCATTGACATCACTTTTCACAAATGAAAATAAAACTAGCATTGAAAAAGATCCGGAGAATATGAACTAACCTGGTGGAGTGCCACAACATAGTCTTCGATCATCTACATGCTCAACATCCAATCCAATAAACCAAGAGCCGAGTGAAACATCTTCATTTGCATATTTGTGGAGAACATGCCTGACAATGCGCACCGGCATCAAAGTCAATTATGAAAAATAAAGAAGATAGTTATCGAAAACAATCCCAGCTTCCCGTTTTCATATGCGACAGAAGGCATTACTTCTTATTTTCTTAGAATCATTTAAAGAACAGAGTAATTCATGTTTTCCTCAGACAAATCCATAGAGAATATCGCAAGAGACATTTTCTTCTGGTTTCCTTATTGAAAAATAATGTTCTTTTCCAGCTTTTTGTGATAAAAAAAGAAAAGCCCTTGACTTCTATATGTGAAAAAGGAACTTACTGGTTAATTGATATGTAGGATGCCAAATCCTTAGAAATCGCATAGAGCTGTCCTGTAGCATGGCGGAAATATTTGTTTCCCTCTTCACCAAATTTCCAGTACTCAGGTTCGTGGTATCTCACACCCCTAGTAAAGAAAGACAAGGCAATTAAAGTAATGGCACTTCTCATTAAATTATTCTAGAAGATGGGACTGAATTGAATGTGATGAATGTTTGGAAGAAAGAGCTTACTTCTGAGCAAGCACAGGACCAGATTTCATGCATCCAATGTAGACCCGAGGGTTCGAGCGATGCCGAGCTAAAGTTGATCCAAGTGTAGCTGAAAATGCAGGTGTTTCAATTTACTCTCAGTAGAAGAGCCTTATAAGGAGCTCAATGCATTGATGTTCGGGTGATGCACTTGACATGTTTCTGTCTGACATGCAGTTATCCGTCCAAACAATATATCATCCGAAATGAGAAAATAAGACATTATACCTTCCTCTTCGAATGACAACTCTACACTTTCCATTACAAAGTAACTGCATAGTAAAACAAGCGTAAATCTATACCTATATTGACATGAACATCATCGTCCACTTTGACATAGAAATCTGCATCCCACAGGGCAACAGCTGTTGCAAAGTACGCCTTTGTCTTGGCAGATAGTTCGAGGTAACCTTCCACATGCTCCTGTTTTTGGCAAAACATCCAGGAGATTACTAATATAATCACCAGATTTTATAAAAATATAATTTTGATAAAATTGAAAGCTAACATAGAGAAAAAAAAGAGAGTACCAGCCTCAAAAAGTCACCGTGCCTCTTATCTTCGGCTTCAATGGCTCTGTCGAGGATACCACCTGGTGTGGCGCTAGAAATGGAAGCAATATATCAGCCAAGATAACTTGTAAAAATTTTATAATAGAGAAGATAATTCTACGGTCCCGGATGATAAAGCGAGCATATCACATGTTCAATTGACAGCAAAAGAACTGATAGTTAACAGAATAATGGAATTTGGGATGATTACCTGTGACCTATCACAAAGCGGACAATGATGCCCTTTTCTTCTTCTAGCTTTCTTCTCTTCTCCCCTAATTATTACAAAATCAGAAGACATAAGTCATCATCACCACTTCAAATAACCGTTTGGTACACATTTTTATGTCTGCAGCTATCAACTAACCAACCTTGGGGCATCCATGTAGCACGAACCGAATCTCTCCTCTTTCGGCTACTGAAGGCAGTATTGATACCTATGACCATCAAGTATTTTCTCTTCTCAATAGTTTCGCTGATCTTCAGATCATCTGATATAGGAGAACCGCTGAGAATGGACTCCTGCGCAGCCCGAGCAGCTGCCAGTTCCATCTCTAGGCTTGAAATTGTTTTATCCAAAGTTCTGCATTCAGCGCAAAAAGGTGAGGAATAGACAAGGCAAATTCACAGTAATCTTGCACCGGTCAATGTTAAAAAACATTTCCATTTTATATTTTCTTGGAAAATAGGACAGAAAATGGATCGGGCTACTGGTCATAAATCCATGCTTCTTGGAAAATGCAAATATAGTAGTTTTCTATGGAAATAGAAAAGGACAAAAATATGAAAAAAAATGTTTTCCATAACAAATGAAAAACCTCAGCTCCGAGAAGATCATATGATATATAGCTTACTGAATAGCGTGATGAGTCTTCGAGACTTCCCCCAGAATGTCCTTGGATTCATGCTTTATGTTCTTTTGAAAGGATGGCAAAGGGAAAGACTTAGAAGGTGATTGAAATTGTAATTAGGCTTTACATAAAAACATTATATCTTCATAGAAGTCCTAATACTCAAGAAGTTTGAGACTCACAGATTTCGGAACACAACCATCCGAGACTATCTCCAGCTTCTTGTCTGCAGTTGTCGTACTTCGGGGTATTTCTTCTTTGACTTCAGGAACTGTCCACATTCTGCAACCCCAGAACACAAGGAGATAGTGAGATCGAATTGAAACAGATATATTAGCGAGTCTGATAAAATCTGTTGAAGGGGAAGCAAAAAGATACTATAAATAATACGAATCCCATGCCAGAACTTCCAGTGTGGCTTTGAATGCATAAATTGGCTAATCAGAATATTCCTAGACAGAATGAAATTCATAATGGAGAGGAAAATGACCGTTGCCAAAGCCAACCACGAAAACCAGCAAATCAGTAATGATGACACGATAAATCATGAAATCGGTATAAAAGATAAATTATCAGCACAAAATTCTGATTGGAACATATCATGACGGTTGAATTTAATACTGTTACCAAAATTAGCAATCCAAGGACTGATCTATGAGAGAAGGTAAGGAAAAAAAATGACCAAACTGCAGCTGTAATTGTAGTAAGGAACAAACTCTCTGCCTTCTATGCACACAGTCGCAAAATTCTCCCAATCTCATTGACATTCTCCAGAATTGTTATGCATTCAATAGCCCAATATGAAGCCATAAAAAGGAACTGAACCAAAACCCACATCGAAACTCCGATCAGATTGATCAGAACATTTCGAACAGAGATGATTTGCATGTTATCAGAACTAAAAACTGCCGCAAAATGCTTACAAGATGAAGGACATTTAGCCTCGGAAAAGGGAGACTCGAAATAATGATTGAAATTTAATGAAAGGGCCTCAAAAGGAAGATATCAAACCTGCTGGAGAAAAGCATTCCGGTACAAAAGCAGCCGATGCAGAGCAAGATAGTCCATTTCCTCGACACAGACTCTGTTCCTCTGCTCTTCCCCGACATTCTCCTGCTTCTTCGCCCTCCTCCTGCCCCCTCAAGAGCTAATCCCACCAATCAATTGCTTCCTCACATCAATATTTCAGCAACTGCTCATCACAATTGCTGAGTCAACTCGTCGGGTTGACTCAGATTCAGATCTCAGAGCGCGCCGATTTCCTTCACGCTACTCCTCCGCCACCAACCATATGGAGGTTGGATAGAATAGGACTTTAATGGGTGTCTCTGAGGTTTGTGGGTCTCTTTCTATTTGCAGAGCTTGACTACCAACAACTTCCTTAGCCCTTACTGTTCCTCAATGATATATGTACATACATACATATATATATCTATAGAGAGAGAGAGAGAGAGAGAGAGAGAGAGAGCGCTCCGCTTGCTGTTTACCGTTCTCTCCTTCCTGCTCTTCTTCCCTCAGCGACAGCAATAGCTGCCCTACAGCACCTTTTATTATGGCTGCTTCTTCCATTCCATTACTAGTTCAAGCTGGCCCATTAGTTAATTCATAGAGTTACCATTGCCCGGGTAAAGAAACAGACAGAGAGACCAGTCTTGGGTCAATCGACGGAATCGATTTTGTTCCGTTTCGTAGATCAAGTTCGAATCTTTTATTAGCTTTAGAAGGATAACACTGATTCTTGCGTAGCTCAGCGATTGATAACTTTGATGGGTTCTCTTTAGCCTCGGTAACTCCTCCAGAAGGTGGACGCCACGTTCTTGACGGCGAGAATCACTGTGCGCTGTAGTAAAAGAAGTGGCCTCTCTGTTTCTTGCCGTTGAGATTAAAAAGGAAATTGTCGGTCCCTCGTGCTCGTGTCGGTTTCCCTTCTTAAATTTGAAACTTTTTTAATTTCACTGCCAGGCAGAACCGATAAATTTAATGATGTTCCAGCAGGATTAATCAGTTTTTTTTTTTCAAGCATGAATTTTCCTGTCCATGAGACCTTATTAAAACAACTCAAATTCAATCTACCTCTACTTGTTATAGATTAATTAACGCTTTTTTGTCCATTCGGCTTTGTGCTAATAATTACCTTCCTGTCCCAAAGTTTCACCTCATGTTCACTTCACACCCTCAAGTTTACAAATGCCTGATTTTCAACCTGAAATTTGTGTAACCTGTGCTGCGAAGTTCACATTATCCCGCCCAGACTGTGTCATGTTCCAAACGAAACATAAATTAATGCCGAAAAGAGATATTTCGAAAAAATTGAGAACATAAATTTCTCAATGCATGCTTTTATCAGATGAAAAAAAGGATAATAATGGTGGTGATATTACCATCCATGTCATTTAACGCTCAAATTTTCACGTTCAATTTTGAACATATTTAACCCACTGAACAACCAGCGCTCAATATCGATTTATCAGCATAACACAATTAAAAATTCTGTATAACTCAAGAAGTGGGCATCCTCTGAATCAATAGATGAGCTTTTGCATGGAAAAAAATCACAAAGAAAGTTTCGAAAGACCCAAAAAGGGGGGAAGAAAAAAGAAAAGGTGGTAATTATTCCACAGCCCGCAACTTGCATGCAAGTGGAAAAGGGAAAAATAATTGAGATACTCGAGTGGGCTTTTCTTTTATCCCCTCAATGGCCAAGCCCCGCCGCCCGCCGTGCACCTAATCTGCCGTCACCGCCGGACCTTTATCTCTTCACTGCTAGAGTTTGGTGTACCTTAATCCGGTGAGATATCGATAACAAGGTGTCCCCGTCCTGTAATGTTAACAGGTAGGCTGTCGATGTGTGAAATTTCGGTCACTTTCGATCCCCAGTTTTGCGCGCCGCTCAATTTGTGTCAGGGATGGCCGTGTTGGTTAAGTAGATTAGACATCAATAAGCCATGAAAATTTACCGATGTAAAGGGTGTTTGATTGTTGTGAGCAGATCGTCAGCTTAGATTAGAGAATTATCAGTTGGACTAGGATGAGACTACTGGAAAATGAATATGAGGGATTACTGTGATTAAGACGTTTATATATTATACTATTATTAGTGAGTCTTATAGGAAGCCAGGCTAATTTTCATCCAAAATTCTAAACGATTAAAAGTTGTACCTGATTTTCTTGCAAACTCGTGATTACTTTTTAAATTAATCGATATTGGAATTAACAAACAGATATAATTGATTTCGAAATTGGGCCAACAAAATGCTATGTAATGGGCCCAAAATAGGGGCCTGATTTGGGCCTCATGAAATCCCGGCCCACTAAATATCAAGGAGTGGCGAAAATGGAGAGGAGAACAAAAATTCAAAATGCTGGGGGTAATTTTGGTAATTACTTGCAGTCTCCCCTTCAACCGCCCGACCCCGGTATCCCATCCAATCCCAGCTTCAGTTGTTTGATTTGAAGGCCGGCCTAATCCGCCTGCAGAGTTTGTCCTTGGACTTGAATTAAAAGGCGAAACCGCGACCGTGCAGATCGGCGAACTCCGGCGTCGATGGTGAGGGGCATTCAGGGCGGGGGCGGACAAAATCTCCCAGCCGACGTCCTTCAGGTGATCGATCAGTTGGAGCGGCATTGCTTGGCTCCCGATGGGTCTCTCGTCCCCAAATCCGCCTACTACGATCTCCAGCTCGTACTCTCCATCCCCTCTCTTTCTCTCTCTACAGGATATTCATGGTCAGTAGAGGAAACTAGAGTGAAGCAGCAGCTTATTCTGATACCGAGATCTTGTCACGTAGCTTGAGATTGTTGAATTTGAGATGTTAAATTTGTTGGCATTTTGATTCGGTGACAATTGAATTTTCAGGCGAGAGAGGAGATGTGTAAAGAAAGGCTGCGATACTTGGAAGCCATGGTACGGCTGCTTGATATAATTGCCCGATTCATCACTGGATAGTTAACTTTTTGCTATACTTGGACGACGCACATTCCAATAATATCTACATTATGTGATTTTTTTTGAAATTAAACTTATTTTATGCCGAAACTGTGTATAGGCAATATACTGTGAAGCCATTGCAATGGTAGAAGAGTATCAACAAGCTCTTTCAGTGGCAAGTCTTGGAGGAATTCGGGATCCTCAAAGCATATACACGCAACTTGGATTGAAAAGTCCCCCTCAGGTTTTCACAGATAGGACATTATGAAGGCCTTAAAGATATGTTTTGATCGTTATTGCCATGAATGAAAGAAGAGCTTAGTTATATTTCATTCAACAGTTCCAAAAGACATGGGTACATGCTAAGGAAATTCAAATACATGTTGCCATTAGCGGGCCCAAAATATATCCAATTGAATACCAATTACAGCTGAAGCACGATATATGTAATATTTAGTCTTCAGATTACTGAAGGTGTGCGATGATTGCTTTGATAACCCTCAATTTCTGGAATGGGAGAACATTCTGATGCCTAGCCAACAAAAATAAAGAATTTACTGATAAAGCATCTTCTTTCTTCACGTCAGACATTATAGCATATTACAGTTCACCTTTAATTTTTTGCTGCTTAATCAAATTTAGGTTTATGAGATTCTAGAGCATCGACTAGTTGTGGCAGAAGCAGCTCAAAGGTTAAGGCTTCCTCTTATATCAAAAGATGGTGAGATTCATGAAGAAGAAATTGAGAAGTGGAGTATAATGTCACGCAGCTCTATTGATAGTACAAGCACCAGTGTTACCATCAGCTCGAGCTCAAACTCAGTAAATTATGCAAACAGTTCAGCAACTAGCACACTTGCTGCTGTGAATAACTCCCTATCTATTGGTGGCAATACTGATGTGGGGGAACCTGGAGTTGGTGGTGTTCCCAATCGCTTTCTAGGAATTACTCCAGCTTATTTATGGCAAACTCAGCTTCAAAGGACTCCATGGTCCATGGTACAGTAATCAGACATCAAAAAGATACGGCAGCTCTTTTATTTTCATTTCTTGTTAGCTATTTAGTGCCCTTGATAGATCTGTATGATGTATTTTTTTGTAACAAATGATTTGCACGTGTATGATATATTATATCCAGCCATTAAAAGTGTGCGTAATTAATGAAAAATGGAATAACTTATTCTTCTTGTGGATACATTGTATAGGATATGACAGAATACCAGATGTCTCTCTCCCAAGAGATTGAGGATCGTTTGAAGGTGAAATGTGATAAGCTGGCTGATGCATTTGCTGATGACATTGGTAATATTAGTGTTTATTTTATTATGTTTTCATCCTAATCTCTTTATGTATTGTAGCGGCTGAGTGCATTTATGATTATGCACGTGGCATAAGTTTGACTCAGATTTATTTCTGGGGCTGTTATCTCCCACTGATGATAAGCAGAAAATAACTCATAATCCTCTGAACATCTGATGTTATAGGTGCATGGATTAAAAAGGTTTAAATTTAGACATAGTAACAAGGAAGGATCTTTTCAAAGCCTCTACTTCTTTGGATAGCTCATAGGTCATGGCCAGCATTTTAGAATATTTATACGCAGAGGAGTCTGACAGATTCTATTTACTGCAGACTTATCATCTGGAAATCAAAATTCAAATGCTCGTCTACCTGAAAGGTTTGAGTTTATTTACTTCTTTGGATTTGCTTTCATTATAGCAAGTTATTTTGTTAGATGTTGTCAATCATATGTTGATTGGCAATTTTAACTAGAAATTTACATAACATAGAATGTTTAATAATTTGCTTTGATTTCAAGAAATTGGGTTACTTTATGTTATAATAACCATGCATTTTTCTCATCTGGGCTTGGCTGGTCGACCCTGTGAAATTTGTTGGTAGAATTAATGTTTGCAAATATGTAGAGATAAACACAAAATAGCAGCAAAGTGGATTCTTTGACAAAACTAGACATTGATCGATTGGTGTACTTAGAGCAGTGTGTACTCGCTGAGAAACAGGAGGACAAGTATATAAGGGATGAAAAGGAAGCCATATCAAGTGTTGTGGGTGTAGGTTTTAGAGAATGTTACCAACGAAAAAGGAGCAAGAAGTTGCCAGTTTGCTGGGAGCCCTGACTATTGTTGACCTTCTTTTGGGGAAGTTTGTCCTTCACCTTTATATCTAGAATGGCTTGAGGAGACTACTTTAGAAAAAGAATACTAGTAAGACCATTCCGTGTTTTGAGGTCTTCAAGATTCATATTGCATCTATTGATCATCGTCAAATATCTTTTCTCTGCTTCATAGAAAGTAAATTTATATCCTACTCAGGGTGAAGTCAATCATGGAGGAGATTGAAAGGGAAGAAGCAGCCCTACGAGAAGACCTATATTCTGCAGACAGAAAATTTACTGAATACTACAATGTATGTGACTCTGTATATAAGACAATTTCCTCTTTTGAGCTTTAGTATTTCAATTCATGATTCTCTGGATACTGATGCCTGACCTTTGAACTAATCCTTCCAGGTCTTAGAGCAGATACTGGGAGTGCTTATCAAGCTGGTGAAGGATTTAAAATTGCAACATCAACATAAATATGTAAGTTTAGTTGTCAATTTTATGGGATAATTTTCTTTTTCAGAACCTTTTTCACATTTAATTATTTTAATTTTGTAGGATGAACTCCAAAAAACTTGGCTGTGCAAAAGGTGCGAGACGATGAGTGCTAAATTAAGGTGGGTAACAATCTGTGCTGCTGCTTAATTCATCTGTTTTAGTTTGTCTGATAGTCTTGCATTCGTCACCTTTTACCTCGTTTCTCTATTTTCTTTTGGAAACTTACACTTTTAATTGATTTGAGGATCGAGTGTAGGATTTGTATATCTAATATTCAAGATGTTAATCAATTGCTCTGACAAGTATTTGTTTTAGAATTATGTCGATAGTTGGGTGATTAAACAGGATGGTGCTTTGCTGTACAGCCTAAATCTATTTGTGCAAGGTCTATTGTTTTTCTCGTTCACACTCACACCCAACATTTAGAAATAACTTGGGATGGCTTTTCTTGCATCCTTTCTTCCGTTTGCAATGCTTGCATTTTTCATGCTAATGAAGTTCCGATAGTCTAATTACTGGGGAAAAAAGTTCCAATAGTCTCATCCACTTCAGATGAGCCTTGAATTGTTGCTCAACAGATAATACTTTCAATCTGAAGATATTGAGAAACTTTATTGTGCACAGAGTTTTGAAGCATATTCTCCTCTATGAGACCTATACGCAAGAGTCGATTCCAGCTCTCCATAAGATAAGGTACATCTTCAGTCTCAATATTCCCAATAATTGGCATTCAACAATAATATTTAAAAAAGGGCTTTAATCTTCTCTCTGTAGGAAGTCCCTCGTTGAGGCCACTGAGGAAGCTTCAATTGCCTATAATAAAGCGGTTTGACCTATTTCTCATGTCTTTAAATTTTGCCAACAAACAGTGGTCTATTCACTATTTTTTTCTCCAGCAGCGCATGTTGGTGCCATCTGCAGAGTTTTCTGCAGTCATAGTCTGCACATCAATGTGCATAACTTGCAATGACTAGGGTCATTTCGATGCTAATTTTCTTTCTTGAATAAAAGGTAATAAATCCATACTCTTTGATGATAATGGAAGTCATCCTTCATTAACAGGTCACACGACTTCGGGAATATCAAGGTGTTGATCCTCACTTCGACACAATTGCAATGCAGTACCATGATATTGTGAAGGTAAAAGCCCGACTCTCCAAGCTAACCTGCCTTTGATTGTGAACTTACTGTCCTAAATTGAATTATTATCCTCTGCAGAAACTCGAAAACATGCAATGGACGATCCATCAAGTAGAAATGGATCTGAAACGACTCCCAGACCGCTCAAGCTCGTAATGTTTTCTCGTATCCCTATCCTATAAGAGTAAAGTGGTTCTTTTGTTCTCTTGAGAACATCCTGCATTCAACTGAAACGAGCATTAGGTTTCTTGCGTGATGCTCATGATTCGCTGCGGTTTATCCTGATTAGCCGTACGTTCTACCCCGAAACTTCCATGTGTGTGTGTGTGTGTGTGTATATATATGATTCTTTACATATATTTCCATGCTTATGTTTTGTTCAAGAGCCTCTTCTAAGAGAGTCCATGCCTCAGCCTGCGCTGTTTTCGTAGCCTGTTTCTTGCATCACCCCTCAATTAGTTCTTTCTTCACCTGTCGGTCTCGTGCCACCCATAACTCGATCTCTGCAAGCTCGTCGACTGTCTTCCGGCTAGCTGTCTCTAGGGGCATAAACGGGCCGAGCTTGAGCCTATATCCATCGAGCACTGTGTCACGTGGCAATCTTCCTGAAAGCATTACCATCTCATGTGCCGTGACACTGTTCATCGGAGAGTTTCCCAGCAGCCCTTGCTCATTTCCTATCGATTTCCACTCACATGGCTAGACCTCTCGAGTTTTCCGTACTTTTGAGTTGTAAACACATTCTCAACACGAACCATACTCGAATTCCACAAGAGATTGGCTTCATTATTGTGATGATGAAAATAGAGAAAACAGTCACTTTGGTCCCTCAATTTGTACCCGGCCAGCACTTTAGTCCCTAAATTTTTTTTTGCCAACACTTAGACTCAAACATTCATGTTTTTGCCAACAAATCAGTCCGACCGTTAGTTTGTCGTTCGATGTATCACGCACGGGGTTAGATTTATACTTTTTTATTAGCAAAACATTAAAATGACGTCGTTTTGCTAAATAGAAAAATATAATGATTGTTTTATCCTTAACTATTGATCGTATTTCCAATGAGTTTGTTTTTAAACCAATGGTAATTCGTCAGAAATATGATCAATAGTTAAGGATAAAACAGTCATTACATTTTTTTATTCAGTAAAACGACATCATTTTTATGTTTTGCTATTAAAAAAATATAAATCTAACTCCATAAGTGACACATCGAATGACAAACTAACGGTCGGACTGATTTGTTGGCAAAAACATGGATGTTTGAACCTAATTATTGGCAAAAAAAAGTTTAGGGACTAAAGTGCTGACCGGGTGCAAATTGAGGGACTAAAGTGAATGTTAACTCAAGAAAATAAAAGCGATTTGGTGGTCTCCCTGTGGCCCACTGAAAATGACCTCTCTTTGTGGCACCTTTTCCATATGTTTGGGCTTCCATCCATGAGTTGGTCCTTTTTTTTTTTTCTGATTAATTAATTATTTAAAATTAGAATCTTAAACTTTTTTTAAAAAGAGATCACAGAAAATAAAATTGGAATATTCGAGAAAGTCGAGAAGAAACAGAGTGGGAGAAACGAGCTAGACACCTTAAATCAAATGTGGAAAGAAAAGAAGATAGTATTTATTATGCGCAAAACCACCTGTAGCATTTAATATTAATAACGGTGAGGAAGTGTCTCGAAGGTCGGTACCGGTCCTCTAGTCAAATGTCGGCCCTCCACGAAAGAAAAAAAATTGAAAATTCAATGCTTGCTGAGAGTCCTCACCTGTTTTCTTAAAACCGGATCACGGCTGCCTTCATATTCGAATCAAGTCGATTTACAATGATGACAGTCACACTGTACAATGATTGCACATTCACATTCAACCAAGAATATTTTAGGTTCACTGAACAACCGGCCCCCAGCACCAGCTCCGTCGGCACAATACCACCAAAGGTTTGTTATAGTATAAAAAGCCAACGTCCTCCGATCCGGCTGCTTCTATTAGATGCTTTGACACGAGCACATAAAAGGAATTCGAATATGAAATGTTGAACTTGTCAAATCACGCTGGGAGTGTGCGGTAGATCACCGCAGGTTACGCGATGGAGTCCTCGTTCAATTTGCTTTGTCCGTTTTCATGTTCAATCATGCACTGTGGATTTGTCGTTCTCTCCGTCCTCCTCTGGTTGGGCGGCCCCTACATTCCCTACCATTGACAAATTAGCATTGCGCCCTCCTCGGCCCTCGAACCTTTTCAACTTTCACATTATCCCGGTCGCTCGGGCTTTGCTTTACATATATTTCTCACGTGCATCTAACAAGCGGAAGATATACGCAAGTGAAATATATAAATCTCTATTATTATATGTAAACTCGAAACAATTTTGATATTTTTTTACTATTTTAAAATTGTTCTTCGTCTTATTTATTTGATAAATAATTGAGTAAGGATAATTTTATCATTTTAATATATTCATCTAATAAACCAATTTTCTGACTCCACTTTTTTCTCGACGTGCAATTACACTGTCCACTTCCCGCATCTTTCTCTCCCGCTTAAAACTTCTAATCCATCCCCTCTCTCTCCGCGTTCATCTATTTAGGCCTATTTTTAATTATCATATTTTATTTCTTACGAATATAATCTACTTTTATTATTATCTAATTTGAAAGTTAAATATATATTATTATTCAATTGCACATAAATATATTTCTGATAATTTTACTGAGATAATATATATATAGAGTATCTCAAAGATTTTATCGAGTTCAATAGTACCGTAGATCCATCCCTGTACATGGGACTTTCTCTTTCGTCCAGCTATTATACAATTGACAACAAATTGGGTGCTTTTCCTCTGGTCTCGTACTTGTAGTGATCGCGAGTTTCGTACACTTAAGTAGACATCTGTTTTGAATCTTGACTTGTCCGATAAGAGTTTGGAAGACCTGTATTCACTTAAAAATTTAAATTTATAAGTGGTGGTGTTACACAATTTTTCTTATATGTAATGGTTTTATGTATAACCCATTTGACATTGGATTCAATTTTAAATAAATAAAAATTTTAAAAAATGAACTGATAGAAGTTTTTAAAAACAAATACAATTTTCATGGCACGTGATGCCCCAGAGAAGCAAGTTAAATAATTATTTAATCAATTCTCCAGGAAAAAAATAATTATTAATAATTAATTTTCTACACCTTCCTTGCAAATAAGTCAATGGCAAAAGCGCCATTTCAGCCAATTAGATGAAAATTTCCAGTCAATTAAAACCTGAAAATTCCGCGCGACAAAATCAGGAAAATTGGGGCCTGTCTTTTCTCTCTTTCCTTCCGTTCGGCGGCTTATCCACCTCGGCTCTCTCTTTTAGCCACACTCTTGCTGTTGTCTCTAGACAATCATTGTCTTCCTCACAGCTCCACAAACTCCAAAGGTCTCCCCATCCCCTTCTCGTCTGCTATAATCTGTCATATCCTCCTGCTGTACGGATTTTAACTTGTCATTCTCGTGAACTCTATCGATTTCTATTCCTCGACGATGCAGAGACGGACTCGGTCCCGAAGTTTTCCGGGTACGCTTCAAGTGCTCGGTCCTTTCGATTTTTCTATCTGTTTGTCCGTCTGAAAAAAATGAGTCTTTGCTGGCTCCGAACCGGACCCTCTTGAGGTTGCTTCTATTTTGCTTCGACATGTTTCCGCCTATGTTGTTGCTGTCTGTGTTACTGGCCGGTTCTTGTTTTGCTGTTCTTTTTCGCAGAGAATGATGTTTCTTTGCGGTTAAAGCTCCGACAATTAATTTAATTACGATGTTCCTGTCAGCTGAATTTGGTTATGCTGATATCCTGATTTTCCATATTAGTTGATGCTTGCATTTTTTGCAACGTTGCTTGATGTGTATATACTGCAACGAAACCTGATAATGCACAAACGGAACCTGATAATGCAAAATCTTGGCAAGCATCCGAGGAAAATATTATACTTTGCACCAGTTAATTAGTTCTTGTTCAAAAATTTTTTTCTTCTGTAGCATAGGAGCTTAGTTAGTTCAGCCATGGGGAGTGATGGGTCCAGTTCATTCTTGAGGAACAGAAAATTGGAAGGCATTTTCTGTACTAGCCCTGCCCAAGATTCGTTCGAGACTTCACCCAAGATCATGGTCAGTAAAAATGAATCCACATGCAAGGCAAGAGCGGAGAGTTTCTATGTTGACGTTGATGGATGGGTCTCCTTCTTGATATCGTGGGTGAGGATTATCACGTGCTTCGTATCGATGATGTTCACGACATTTATGTGGGCCTTGATCATGGTGGTTCTCATCCCGTGGCCTTGTCAGAGGATTAAACAGGGCAACATTTACGGGCATGTCACAGGTAGAATGCTGGTAAGCTGTCATGAATTTTACAGTTTGTTTGGTGATCCTCATTTCTGTGGATAATTTGGATGCATTTGGTATGAGAGAATGGAAGGGTCAAGAGAATCGCCATAAGAAACAGTTCAGTTTTGCCTGCATCATGTTTCCATTCACAATCATGGTCAGTACGCTGTAGAAAATGTGACCTCAGTGCATCCTGCTAGAAAATACGTTGACCTCTGTAGAATATGTTTTCACTAATGTTGACCGGTCTGAGCATTTACTAAAGTGCAAACAAGAAATTTTTAAGTGAGAATGAGAACAGTTGGACTAACATCGAGAAGTAAAGAGAATTAAGTAGGAGGAAGTGCACTGGATTCTGGTAGGCTTGCTTTGGTCATTAGGTGAGATTAGTTGGTGTCAGACTACTTTATAGCCATTTCTTCACTGAATCAGAAAATAAAACAGAAGATTTTTCGATTGGGAAAATAAGCTGAACTCATGCTTGTGTTTCTATTCATTGGGAGTTCTTTGCTACAGACATTTGTTGCAGACACCCTCAAGTTTGTGTTATTTTAAATTTTCTATGCCCACCATTAGATTTAGATCATCATGAATTTCTATTATTCATTGCAGATGTGGATCTTAGGGAATCCTATAAAGATTGAAGGTGCTGAGTTTGCAAATGAGAGAGCAATTTATATCAGTAACCATGCATCACCCATTGATATTTTTCTTATTATGTGGCTGACTCCGACTGGGACAGTCGGCATTGCTAAGAAAGAGGTGAGTTTGTTTCTCTTGGAATTTGAAAGTTTGTCAAAAAGTGTTATGAGAAAAATGCACATCAGTCCTTAATCTTGTTGTAGTAGTTTGAAAAATAAAATTTTCTGCGGGAAAATATGTTACGCAGATCATCTGGTACCCACTTTTTGGACAACTCTACGTATTGGCCAGTCACCTCCGTATAGACCGATCAAACCCAGCAGCAGCTGTTGAATCCATGAAGAAGGTAAATCTATTGCTCGTGATCATCGTCCTTTTGTCCTGGACTGGAGTTACTTCACACACTATATCTTACCATCAGGCAGCCCGTGCTGTTGTCAAGAACGACTTGTCTTTGATCATCTTCCCTGAGGGCACTCGGTCTAAAAATGGGCGCCTTCTTCCATTCAAAAAGGTACTTCTCTCACCTTGATGTGTTTTTGATGTCACCTCTTGCTTTGAATTGAAAAATAGGGGCCTTTGCTTTAGCACTAAATTATTACTGTAGACTTCTCAATGTATGGTTCTGGGAAGTCTATTTATCGATTCTGTTTCCCTTCACAGCAAACTCGAACCTGATCTCCCACAAGGGTTGGGTATGAATTGATTTTGGGTCAGTAATTTTCTGGAAGTTGTAGTGACGTTGCTCTTCTTTTCTGGGCACAAATTGTTGGGATGACTCTGTAGTCATGAAAGTGGGTTACATGAGCAACAGATATGGGTTGAATTGCTGCACATCTTGTGCAGGGTTTCATTCACTTGGCACTGCAGACACAACGCCCGATCATCCCGATGGTGTTGACAGGGACCCACATGGCGTGGAGAAAGGGCAGCTTGCACGTCCGACCCGCACCTCTCGCCATAAAGTACCTTCCCCCAATACGAACTGACAACTGGACTGCCGATCACATTGACAACTATGTAAAGATGGTCCATGGCATATACGTCAAACATCTGCCAGAATCTCAGAGACCGCTGGGAGTACAGAATTCAAGAAATAGTTCAGATCAATAAAACTCTCATTCATCGAGGTAGTACTTTGATCTACAGTGTAACATGCTAGGCTAGGGCCGGAGGTTGGGCATCAACTGCTACAATAAAATTTAAAATCAACTTCAGTGGAGCTCGGTCGAATTACTTTCGACTTGGCTTTTGGAGCATGAGAACGCTGTATCATATGCCGTGTACCAATTTTGTGGTCCAGGTTCATCCTTTTTCTGACTTAAAATGTCCAGACCAGTTTGTTCTTATAGCAGTGAAATGTCGTTGGAGTCAAATTCCTTTCCTTTTTATGCTGACGATGAGAGGTCAGACCACATGGGATTCCTCTTTGGATGTTCCGATGGCGGAGGACATATCTTGTCCCACCGTCGCAGGGGCCATCAGATTAGCTCTTTTTGACAATATAGGACAGCACCATGCAAGCTAGATCAACTATTTCCTTGTTGCCCTTTTATGATTAAGGATGTTGGATCAACCACGACAAGTGGTCGGTTTCATGAGAACTCTTCAAAAATCTAAGAAATCATAACCTAATGCTTATAAACGAGATAGAGATGATTAAACTCAACATGATACGAGCTGGGTCGGCATCGATGGCACCTCCAGTTCTGATTCGGGATCTCTTACCAAGTGTGTTCTTCTTTGCACTGTGCCTCCACTCTCGTGACTCGAATATCGTCATCTATCGAGATATGCAGGAGCCCCCAAACGTGGGGAAAAATGCCACGTGTCCCGACAAGCACCATGGCGTGGCGACTTTTCATTGGTTGAAGTCGAAGGTACAGTGGCCTACCGAGATCTCAATGCATGGGATTACTTGCCCGACGCCACCAGGCGGCACTCGGCCACGTTAGCACGGCCTCTCTCCCTCTCGCATGGAACCCCTCACCAAAGAACACTCCACCCCAGAAGTTTTAGAAAAGAAAAAAGAAAGAAAATCTGTTTCAGTTTCATTTCGCAGATTCTTTTCCTAAGAGAGGGAAGAAGCAGCGGAGGCAGTAAAATCTAGGGTTTTTACGGAAACCCAGAGTTGTTCTTCTGAGCAAGTTTCTGTCTTTTGTTCGGCCTCGACAGCTACACCGCTGAAGGTTTGTTCGCTGATCTTCAATCCCTATTTTTATCTTTTTTCTGAGAGCTTATGATTCAGTAGCTGCACCTTGACGAGCTGGGTCTTGCCTTGTTATAACTGGGTTGTTGCTTACTCTGGTGTGTCGCTGTGCTGAATGCATTTTAATTTGCGACCTTTGCCTCGGCTCTGTCGCTTGGCTCCTTCCGTCGACACTCAAAATTGGGTTTCTGAGATTTTCACTTAGCTGCTCGACCTTTTATTTCCAGTGAAGTGAGACTGTTCTGTCAACTTTATGGTTGGGAGAAGACTGTGGGTCAATGTTCTATAGTTGGGAGTCAATCATACCGTTGTTTTTTCTGTTTTGTGGTTCTGGGGGAAAAAAAAGAAAATAAAAGTAAGTCTTTTATTTGGTTAGGCAAAGGGGATGGGAGACTTGTGAGCGAACCCAGGAAGATTTTCCTGTTGCTTAATCTTGTTTCACTATAATTACATGATGTCATAGTGCTTCAGTGGTCCTATGCCGGGCAAGAAAATTCTTACTTTATTGCTGTCTTTTTCTTGGACTGCTGTAGAGTCATATCTGTTTGGAAGAGTGAATTTTAAGACCACATTGAAAGATTATGACTGGTCATGGTTAGGGGTGGTTCATCAAGCCATCTGTGTCTTCACGTAGATGTATCTTAGGTTTTTGCAAGCAGAGGGCAAATCCTTTGCTGCATTGCTAACTAAGGAAGTTATTAACTTGACTGTCCATGCATAATATCAGGCTAAAAAGCCAAAAGCAACAGCATGGTTTCTATGGGTTGCTGGCATGTCTTTTCGAATGATGTTCCTAACACTGGTTGTTATCTGGGACAGGTCCTTCTGTAGACACAGTATACTCTGTAAGGCAGTCAATATGATGAATGAAGAACCCAACCAAGTTGTCAATGCTGAGGCTTTAGCTATCGTCCCAGCAAAGCGGAAACGTGGCCGGCCAAGAAAATATCCTATGTTGGATGATCCAAATTCATTTCTCGGCGATCAATCTCCAAGTAATGGAGGAGATGGCTTTCATGTTCCCGCTTGTTGTAGGGGCTCGAGTGGGAGCAAATCCCGTCGTGTAGATCCAAGTGGTGGTTTAAGAGTTGGCATGACAGGACAAGCGGTCTCGGGATTCCTTGAAGGAGAGTTCGATGGAGGTTATTTGCTCACTGTAAGGGTTCGCAACTCAGACACTATCCTAAGGGGTGTTGTGTTCAAGCCTGGATGTGTTGCTCCTGTTTCTGTGCAAAATGATGTAGCTCCAAATCTTCACATGATAAAGAGAATTGACATGCTTTTTGGTAAAGAGAATTACGGGCGTGCAGATGGTGGGACCAGTTCCCGTTCTAGAGAGAGAAATGGAGTTGCTTATCCTTCTGGATTGCCTTCAGCTAGTTCGGTGGCCTTGAAGTGCAAACTCATGTCGCCAGCACCATTTCATACAGCTAGTTCTGTCCCCATGAGAGGAAATGTGGTCCCTGTTGTCCTTCAACCTGTCACTTCAACAAACAGTGGGGCATTTTCTCAGAATCAACGGGCTTCTGTTGGGAACCGAGATTCTCATAATCTATCTCCTGCCCTGAGTCAAGAAACTCAACCAGTTGCCCTACAAGTTATCCACCCTGCTGCTCAATCAGCGCCTTTTGAACAACAGGCACCTAAGACTAGTGAGAATGGTTCTCGTGGTGAACCAAGTGACGAGGCATCATATGAATTAGAAACCAAACCTGTGATAGCACCGCCACCTGGTATGTCTTTTGAGAACCTGGTAACAGAAGTCATTAAGAGGACTCGGATTCCTTCACAAGCAGATAATGCCGTGAATAGCAGTGCTGTTGGAAAACCAAGCACCGCCCCGGAAGATGGGGTCGGCAAAGGAGAGCAGCTTCCTGTGTTTATCGAGCCCTTTAGGCTGTACAGCGCAATCTTATGAATCTCTCTCATTCAATTCCAAATTCCCTGGAAAGTGAAAGGACAGGCAAAATGACCGAGCTTCTGCAGGTAGATATATCAGATTTTAACTTTCTAAAGCTGCATTATCTGTCTCTTCTACCCTCTTTTTTTGGCTGCACTCTAACTCGAGAAAGCATCTTCTCTTTTCCACTAGGCCGTACAGGAAAACGCTATGAAGAGCCAGATGCCTGAACACCAGTAGCTGAGGTTGGCAACCGAAATGAGAGGATGGAAATGTTTGAAGAGGCCTCGAAGAACCTGCCTTTTTCAGTAGTAAAAGTTTTCCTTGCATCACCACCTGTTTTACTGTGATTAGGGTCTCTCCAGCTACCTTGCAGGTGCTAGACACAGTTTTTGTCAAACGCCCAGGAAAAGGCTTTCGGAGTTGCTTGCTAGCTTGTGTTATCCGACTCTGGTGTTTAATGTATCGGCATACATGCATTGTTCATAAATTTCAGTCTCCCCGTATTTGAAACATCCGCATGTACAGCATGTGTGAAACAAATTTCGTCCTATGTGGCCAAGCCGGTTAACCTTCTTGAGTTCTTTTCATGGGATCGAAATGTTAACGGGAATCTGGTGGATGTAATCAGTCTAAATGTTCATGAAATCCGTAACCATCAACTCTTGTAATGGCTTGCTTAATCCTCAGTGGTCTAAAGAAAAATTTAGATTTGTAGTGATCTTACCATCGAGGATGGATAGGATGGGCTGGGATGTTGGGCCCATTTTTCGGCCCGGCCCATGATGAGGTCATGACCGAGATGAATGTCAGTAAAAATCGAGCGTGGCATTTCCGTTATTTATCTGACTTCACGGGGATAGAACTGAAAAATCATGAGAACTTTTTTTTCGCCCAGCACTCTTCCGACGGGAAGCCCTGTGAAGATCTCACTGCAGAAGATTCATCGTGCTCGGGTGGAGGGACCTCCCGATAGAGAGTGAGAGAATGTACGATTTCTGTTTCACGATCCCGTACGGAATCCTTCTCGTGGTCGGAGGGATCATCGGCTACCTGAAGAAGCGGAGCCTGGCCTCTCTTGCCGGCGGCGCTGGCGCCGGGTTGCTGCTCATCCTCGCCGGTTACTTGAGCCTCAAAGCCTTCGAGAAGCGGAAGAATTCCTACTTTGCTCTGATCCTCGAGACCGGTGAGCTGAATTCAGCTATTACTAGCCGATGCTCGTTGATTTTTGCTTTCAGCGGGATTCGAGGATATTTTATGTCATTTTGGATTAGGAACATGAAGTACTTTGGAATTTCATGCTGTTAGCTTTGTAAGTTGGCAACGGTGATTCATTCAGTAACAATGTGTTAAAATTTCACCTACTCCCTGTGTCCTTGGCCAAATTCAGGAGTTAACCTTAAATTTGCTGATGTTTCTGCAATGAAAAGAGTACCTAGAGATATGTTAACACCGATTGTTGAGTTGGTTGGATGAACAGCAATGCATAGAATGAGAATGGGCGGCGCTGTGATGACAATCCGTGATTTGAATAAGCAAATAAACTGGGCTAGAACTAACATGTTCCATGATCAAGCTCGAAGAACTCTCTGAGGTCAGATGTTCCTGAGAATGAAAGGAAGCATCATCTTTAAATCTTTCTGAAGAGGAAGATGAGCAGAACGTGCTCATTTTCAGCTTTTGTGGACGATCTGCTAAACACACAGTAGTCTTAGTTTCTCCGCCCATGCTTGTCTTTGCTTTCTACTGATGGAAAACTACGAACTTTGACTGATTTTTGTGCCTCACAGTTATTGCTGCTGCACTTACATTCGTCATGGGACAGCGCTATGTTCAGACCTCTAAGATCATGCCAGCGGGTATTGTTGCTGGATTAAGGTATGTTTTGGTACAAAATTGTGACCGGTTTCTAAACCGACTGCTCTGACATTATATTTCCTGATCTGATGTTTTCCTTGTAGCCTGGAATTTTCTTTCAAGCATCAAGTTTATTTTCCATAATCTATTAAGTAATCTCATGTGTTTACATGCCTTTACAGGCTTCTTTTACTTATCAGAATGATACCTCCTGACTAATAAGGTTGCCTTCTTGCCCATCTTTCAGTGCACTAATGACTGGGTTCTACATATACAAAATTGCGGTCGGTGGGAATCATATCCCTGCCAAGGCGGAGTAGACTGAGTCCATCAATTATTACCTACTCATTCTCCACATAGAAATATGAATTTCTCGGTTACATTTTCTTGGGGGTGGTGTCTGCTTCACAAATGTGTTTGAGAGGGTGAGATACACCCTGACTCGGTGGTTCGGTTCTTGTCATGTCCGAATCTACCTTCACAAGACTCAGACTCTTCTTGTAGTCAATTCTGTGGCTTTACTGTGGTATTGAAAATTCCTACTTCCATCTTGCCGTCTCGTTTATCTTTAAATTTGATCAAAAGCTGCAGGTCTGCTCTCTTGGAAAGTCAACGGAAGGAAAGCAGGCCGCATCTGATAAACAATGTGATGATTTCACCATGGGATCTCCCTCTCGAGTAATCCAGAAGTTCTGCCTTGTATTTTCATTCGATTGGAAGTTGTACGGTATCGGAAGGGCTGGGATATCGTAACTTCTTGGATATTGTAACAATGCGATGATGCTAGTTTCCATCGGTAAGTTTTGGCAGTGATCAGATGGATGTAATACAGGTCAAAGATATGGATGCACATACGTGCCTTTTTACAAATTGGAGTTTTGAGTAAAAATACTGCTTTTTTACAAACTTTTTCGTAAAAAGCTGTTTTAAACAAAATATTTTGTTGAATACCGGAACAAAAACGCATCTTGAAAATGAATTTTCTGCTTTACAAAGAGATGAGTTTTCAACATGTGCTAAAATTACATTTTGAAGATGAGCTTTCTTTACAAAACTGAAAATTTATCCTCAACATGCATTTTTATTCCAGTATTAAATAAAATATTTTATTTGCAATCCTATTTAACAAATTAATTTTTTTTTTCAAGCGGCATTTTAACTCAAAACTCAGACAAATTTTGTAATCCTAAATTTTGCCGACTCAAAGAGGCAGGCAGGAATATTTTAGTCTCTGGGTTGAGATTCCATGCCGTGCCCAGACAAACAGACATCTCTTCCTCATTCCTTATTAACATGTCTTCTTCACTCCTCCCTCCAAGACTCTCGCACATTCCCATCCCCCCCTCCAAATCCAAGAAAGCCATGGAAGTGTTCCTAGTCACTCTCTTGGTGATCTCCATCCCGATCGTGATCATCCTGATCAGGACTGTGCGGAAACTACATGGAAAATTGCCGCCCGGCTCACTGGGAATACCCGTGCTCGGGCAAAGCCTCGGGCTCCTCCGTGCCATGAGGGCCAACACGGCTGATCAGTGGGTCCAGGCTCGAGTTCAGAAGTACGG